>PVIW01009987.1:0-15288 GCA_004026585.1 Noctilio leporinus
GGCTTTTAGCAGAAGAAAAGAAAAAAAAAAAAAAAAGAAAAGAAAAGAAAAGAAAAAAAGAAAAAAAGGGAGAAAGTTCCAAGAGAAAGAGAAATCAATATTAATAAAGAAAAGGTTTAGGTTTCTGTTCACCCTTTATGGTCTCTGTTGGTCCCGGTGGAGCTAGGACCAGTGGGTTTTATCAGGGAGAAAAGAAAGGAGAAAGAATGAAAGAAAGAAAGAAAGAAAGAAAGAAAGAAAGAAAGAAAGAAAGAAAAGGATAGGGGGTGAAAATCACAAGACAAAGAGAAATCAATATTAATAAAGAAATGTTTTAGCTGTGTGTTCCCCCTTTATGATTTCTGATTGGTCCAGGTGGAGCCAGAACCTGTGGGCTTTACCAGGAAGAAAAGGAAAAGAAAAATTTAAAAAATAAATAAATAAATAAAAGAGGAAGGAAGAAAAGAATAAAGAATGGGTTTAGAAAGGCTGGGGAAGGGAGGAATACTTAGATTGAGGACTGGGAATGCGTTATAGCCACAGAGTGAATAGACTTTAATTCGAGAGTAGGGGAGGGTCTTGGGTATTTAGGTGGATTGAGGTATAGGTGGGATTAAGAATATGTGAGGAGTAACTTTTGCAAAGGATATGTTGGGGCTTAATAGTTCATATTGCTCTTAGTATAATTCAGGTGCTTGAGATTGGCAGCAATCCCTTTCCTTAGGCTGCCTCTTTTTCTTGGTCAGGACTTTACAGTCTATAGTCTATATTCTAGCTGGTCTTGGAGCATGGCAGGGCCTCTGATTGTCGCAGTAGGGCTGATTCTGAGTGTCCGCCCCCAGGTAGGCTGGGCCTTCAGCAGCCTGGCTGGGTTTTAGGGCTACCGGTGTTCTGGAGCCCACAGGGAGCCCCCTCCCACTCCTGGCGGAGGTTCAGGCCCAGGACGCGCCCCCAGCACTTCTGCAGGGCAGCCCGCAATTTTGCTGGTCCCTGTGATGACTGGTCCCACCCCCGCAGTTCCGGGAGGAGGCCGGGCCTGTCAATCAACACTGTCCGGGGTCCGCCTACACTGTCCCGCCCTTCCGGGGTGGGCACCACGCCCCCAAGCCAACCAGCTCTCCTCGGAGTCCTTTAAGCTGCCTCTGTGATGAGCCCCTCCCAGGCGTGGGCGGTGTGGCCTTTGTCTCCATCAATGGCAGGTCAGTGTACCCCGCCACTAGTTCTGGCTCTCTGGCTCACCGCTTGGAGTTTCCCGCAGAGCCTGGGGACCTGTGTGGTTGCGCAGGGTTGGGCCTCCCCCCTCGCAGGGGCTTCTAGCTGCTGTTTCCCCGGTGGCCCAGCAGCTCCGTTTTCGGCCCTCTCGCCGCCCCGCTGGTGCCCTTCCCGCTGCCCCGCTCTGGCTTCCCGCAGGACTCTTCTCCTCCGCCTGTAGCCCCGCACGCGCGCGGAGCCTCCTCTCCCTGTTGCCGGAGTGAGTTTCTCACAGCCCCTCCCCTGCAAGAGTTCAATTCCTCGTTCCCTACGGTGTTTGCCCTCGCCACTCGCACTTCACTGCTGAGACTTCCAGTTGCCAGGGAGCCTGGAACTGGCCCCAGCCAAACGTGCCCCTCTGGGCAGAGCCGCCCCTGCCCAGAGCCGACCTCGGCCTGCCGGCCGGTCGGTCAAGAACACCTCACCTACTGTCCTGCTGGCTTCCTCTGCCTCTGGGCTCTGCTCCCCTGTGTCCGGATGCTGCCCGTTCCAATCCCTAGGGTCCTGAAGATGTCTCACACTCCTTATCCTGTCCTCTAGCTGCTTTGGTACTCGAGAACACCATCATCACTGCTCTCTACTCTGTCACCATCTTGGAGATCCTCCAGAAAAAATTATCTTGAGGAAAACTTCTCTACCCCTCCTAACCTATATAGCAAACATCAGTATTCCAAAGGAATTTTTATGTCTTGTTGGTTAATGTTGCTTTTGCTCGAAACACATGCTAACCACCTGTGTCCTACATTTATCCCTGTTGCTACTTAACCAGCCATACTAAGAATGTTTTTTTAGTCTTTCCCCTTCAAATTTCCCCTAGTTTAGTTACTTGGCTAACATGTTGTTATTGTTTCACCAGGACTTTCTTGCTTCATAGTCTCCCCTACTCAAATAAAGAGCCTATTGACAAAATTAGGATAAGTATTTTAAGAGGTTAAAGGTGAAAAATCAGTATGAGGAAGAGTTGGGCTCACCATGCAGAAGGGATAATGTTAGAACTGAAAACACTCTGTCTTTATCATATGATCTCACCCATTACAGGACAATAATGAGCAAAACTAACAACAAGCAAAACAGAACCAAGTATATGAATACAAGGAATAGGCCTTCAGTGGTCAGGGGAACGGGGTAGGTGGGGAGGGGGAGGTAGAGGCAAAGAAGGGGAGCAGCTTAGACAAGAACCTAGTATAAAGGAACCATGGACATGGACAACAGGTGGGATTGACTTTGGGGGGAATGGGTGGGTGGGGAGGGTGACAGAGGGGAGCAAAAAGGGGATGGATGTAATACAACAACAATAAAATTTAAA
Organism: Noctilio leporinus; assembly: GCA_004026585.1. NCBI lineage: Eukaryota > Metazoa > Chordata > Mammalia > Chiroptera > Noctilionidae > Noctilio > Noctilio leporinus. The sequence continues at coordinate 2,537 of PVIW01009987.1, forward strand.
AACAAACAAACAAACAAAAAAACACTCTGTCTTTTGTGAGAGGTCTTTTTGCTGAAGCTACATTTGGCATATGGTACTTGGTAGTAGGACTTTTCATATCCTGAAATTTCTTATAGGAAATAGCTACACTTCAGGTGGAAACCTTGCTAGGGACAGAGCCTTAGAGGAAAAACAATCAACAGGATTTGTAAAAACAGGGAGAAAAAGAAATATATAGAGAAAAGGGAGTCACACAAAGAAAGCAAGGTGATTGAGTTGATGGAAGGCTGTTTATGCAGAGCAACAGAAAACAGTCTTGAAAGCTGTATTTTTAATGTCTTTTAATCCTAGTTCTGAAGAAGGTAATCAAAGATAGACTCGTAAAGGTAAAGCAGGTTGGGTAACTAGGTAACCCTATAGAAATCCTTACTGAAACGAAATTTGAATAGAATTCTGGGCCAACATAGAGCTACAGATTTACTGTAAGAGGTTTGTTTTTTTGTTTTTGTTTTTGTTTTTGTTTTTTGGGGGGGGGCTACCTTGGAACATCTATATACAGTATTTACCTTTGCAATATAATGGAAAAATACATCAAATTTATAGTCAGATAATTTGGGTTAAATATTAAATCTGTCACTCACTAAATCTATGAGCATAAGCAGTGTAGCAAACCTTCCTGAGAATTGATTTCTATGTTTGAAAACCAGGCTGCTGATTCAGTTCCCCACCCAGGGTACATAACTAGGTTGCAAACCAGATCTCCAGCCAGTCCTTAGCTGAAAGCATGTGGAAGGTAACCATACATTGATGCTTCTCTCCCTTTCTTCCTCCCTCCCTGCCCTTTTCTCTGAAAATAATGAATAAAATCTTAAAAAAAGAAAAGAAATCCAGGCTGGTAATATTTGTCTCAGATATTTTCAACATGTATTAAATAAGGTCATATATAAAAAGGACCTGCTTAAAAATTAAAATTATTTATTGTTGTCTTCATTAGCACAGGATATATGCTTTTAGTTTATTAAAACTAAAAATTATATTCCTCCAGGGAACTGTCAAGTACAGGTGAAGCCTAACAGGAAAACTACCTATATGGTCTTTATTGTGTTATTTGTAACTTCAATCCTGTAATATTTACTCCTTTTTGGTACTTTAGTTACTGAAGAAGATTTTTGGATTTTTTAAAAATTTTGATCCTCTCTGGAGAGAAAAAAATAAAATGGTCAAAAATGGATTTTCTTAAAATAATATGTGGAAATTCTTCATCAACCTCTAAAAAAGAAATTTGGCTAGTTACTAATGAAACCTCACCATAATTGGTTAAACTGAGAAGAACATGATGTTCAGTTTGATATTTTCTTTTTTACACCTATGTGCTAAGATCAGATCACAGATGCAGCAAGTTAGCTAGGTAGTTTTGAGAAGGGTAATTAATTTTAATATTGAATAACAGTACCAAGAATTAACAGAACACCTGATATTCGAGTACTTCTCAGACACAATCTCATTAATTTTCAAGCCCATCCTATGAAGCAGATGTTGTTTTTGGTATACTAATGGGAAAAACAAGTCTCCAAAAGGTCAAAAGACAGGGTAAAACAAGTTAAAGACACAGCTAAGGATTAGAATCTAGGCTTCCTGATTCTCATTCTCCTTTGTATTCTTTTTAAAATGTCAAAATTATGTCCTTTCAACTATATCAAGTTAAGAAGAAGGCTGTCATGGGGATGTCTCAAATGTGGGCTTCAGTTTGTTCATTTGTTTATAGACAGACTGGCACCTACGATAGCATAAAATTGAGAACCAAACTGAAGGGGTTTTGTGACATTTATACCTGCGGTGACTAGAAAATCCTTATTATTTATAATTCCTTTCTAGGTGTGTGTCTGAAATCTTTTTAATATATTATATGCTTTTAAATAAATGTCAGTGTTCATATTGGAAAGAAAAAATGTTAAATAGAGGGTTGAATGCTTTGCCTTTTATCTCTAGATCTTTGTTTTGGTCATAATTCAATAACTAGTATCTAAAATATTTGTTTTTACTATTTTACATATCATGTGAAATAAGTTAGTAGCCATGTCTTGATACAATTTCAATCAAGTTATGCCCACATCAGGAAGATATAATCACTAGCTAGTGTTTGTTAAAGGTCTAAACAATTACTAGGTTAAGGCTTTATTAAACCTGATAGTAAAAGGGTTCTTGGAGTCTTAAATGCTATTTTTACTCCTCAAAATTTTCCACTTATAAACAGGCAGGAAACCTATTGAGGTTGTATCAAAAGACTGGAGAAATAATGGAGTAATTGATTTGTTTCCTAACTTCAAATGTTATAAAATATTACATCAATCTTTAGATATGTTTATCTATTAGCTGATATTATGAGTGGACAGTATGTACAGTATTTTACATAGTTTATCTATTATAGAGTAATCATCAGGGCTTTTTTTAAAGGATTTTCTATTCTTGTTAATAAAGAATTAAGATGATTCCATGTTTCAGCAGTCTTGATATTTTTCCCAAAGAGTAGTTAGCAGTGATAATTATTATCTTCCCCTCCTTACTCATTCATTTAAATCACAAAAAAAGTATAGCAGTTAATGTGGGGAGGTATGGTGTTTTCACCATTATGCCACAATTATCAGATTTCACTGAGAAAATGATAAAAATTTATTATTATCAATTAAGTAAATTGTAGGAATGAGATATGGAGTTTGTCATCTATGGGTAGCAGATTTTTATTCTCTTTCTAAGGATTTTTCAAAACTCTTTTGTTTGTTTGGGGAATAATGTGTTTTTTCTTTACATTATAATCACCACTTCAGTCCTTATATTCATCTAGGTATCTTTCCATTTTCATTATATTCAGGCTCATTCATACACATAGATACTCTCCTAGTACTATGAGGCCATTTAAAAGTCAAAAGTGAATATCTGTTCTCATTAATATGCCAGTCAACACATATCATATTATATCATAAAGTTACCAGTGTCTTAAGGATTTTAAAATTTTTTAAAAATCAGCCTTGTTATTTTCAGTTTAATAGCCAGTTATTGAAACATTACACTGGGCCAAACACTGTTAGGTACTGAGATACAAAGATGAGAAACAGTGGTTGCTGTTCTAAAAATACTCAAAGTTGATGGGTAAAACGAACATGGAAACATGTAATTCTAAAGCAATAAGGTAAATAGAGCAGTGTGTAAAAGTTGTTCAAAGGCCCATTTCTTATTCCAGATGAGAATCTTTTATGCCTATCAGTCTATTCTTTCAATGTCTAACAAAAATGAGCTTCTGATGTCTTGGGAGATTAAGTAAATTCTCAATTGTCCTCCCTCAAATCACCCCATTCAATGTGTCCACTATTAGATGTTGCAATGCTTTGTTGATGACTATAGTTTCCCTTCATTTCATACTAGTTTGAAAGCCCAGTTATAGAGATCAAATATTAATTTAAACATACCTATTTTAGGAAGAAAGATTAATTCTTTTTGTTTTTCACCCCCGTTAAGTAAATGCTATTATCAATGTATTTCATGAGACTCAATGAGAAGGACTTGCCCAATGTCACATATCTGATAAATAGCAGCATGGGGCATTAAAAGGGGATGGATGTAATAAAACAACAATAAAATTAAATTTAAAAAATTAAAATTTAAAATTTAAAAATAACATGGAAAAGTTTTTAATCATAGCACAAGTGTTCCCCAAACTCTGGTATTTTAAGTACCACTTTCATGATTTTGCTATAATCATATTATCATCTATACCATTATTTACTGAATTAAAAATAATCTTCCCATCTTTTTAAAACCTTAATTTTATCTTAGGCAATAAAATTTGAGTAATCATGGTTTTCTAGTGCTAGCCATATATATGTATGTGTGGCTTTGTGTATATCCATTAAAAATAATTAACTTTTCATAGAAATTAGTTTATATACTACCTAAACTCATCTCACATATCACAAATAATATGTATAATATTCTTTGGAAATGCTGCCTGACTCTATACTATTTGTATAGTTAACTTATTACAATTGCATGCAAATTGGAAAGTTAAAATCTATTAAAACTTGGGTAACTAGGTGCTATTTTGATTTTCTCCAGGAAACTAAATTAATTTACACAGCAATGAGGACTGCCTGAAGTAACTATAGCTCAAAAATAAGAGAAAGTAGGAGGTGACTGGTGAAGAATAACCAGGGGGAAATATTTTATTAAGGAGAAAATTTGGACTAAATGGAGAACAGATTTCACTAATAGGTAGTTAAGGGAAAGAAGCTTGGACCAAAACACTGACAAAATAGGTAGTTAAGGGACTGGAGGTACGAACCAGTGATTGTAATGTGTAGATAAGTTAGGTCAGAGTTATTCTTGCATTAGGGTAAGCATATGCAAGCTTCTTTCACTCCAGTGTCATCATGACTCACTTTGAGGAAGCATATGAAGTCAGGTTCATTAGTGTTTCTAACCCTATTGCCACTCCACCTGAGAGGCTCGCTGGCCCTGAGGTGCTGGTAACATAAACAAGGAGTAAGAAGCTGGCTGTTCCAATGGCCAAGAGAACAGTTTGTGTGCATTAACAGGCCTAAGTTGTTACCATCTCTGTCTCTGTGGGATAAGACAATGATTACAGATATTAATGAAAACAGCTTGCTTGAGCCCTGGTAGACTGTACTCAGCTTAAACATGAGTTGTTGCTGTTGTTTTCAATTTGTACCATTAAAAGAAAACATTTAAGAGAAAACTGTAAGATCAAGGATGAAATTAGAAGGCTTGTGGTGAAACCCAATAAGGTAGTATATACCACTTTGTACTAATTAGTTTTAACTAGTAATCAAAGGTGCCAGATGGCCTCCCCTGGGAAGGAGAGCACTACATTTTGTCCTTCATGAATATTTGTACTCTTGTTCTTGCCAATATCATCATTTTTCATTTCATCTCTTCAATAACAACTCAGATTTCATTTGCATGTTTTAAAAATGTGACATAGGTATTAAAATATTGATATGTGGAGTTTTTCATTGGGGTACTAGTGTTTTTTTAACCTGCATTTTGATAATTTTATAAATCAGATAGAAAAGAAATCAATCCTTTAAAAGACAACTAGTAAACACTCTAAAATATAGTCTATGCTTTAAAAAATATAATAGTCCTTGCTTGTGGCACAGTGGATAAGGCACTGGCCTATGAACCCAAAGGTTGCTGGTAGGATTCCCAGCCAGGGCACATAACTAGGTTGCAAGCCAGGTCTCCAGCCAACTCTCCAGCCCGCTCTGTAGCTGGAGGCAGGTGAAAGACAACCATACATTGATGTCTCTCTCCCTCTTTGCCTATCTCCCTTCCCCTCTGTCTAAAAATAATAAAAATTTAAAAACTTTTTTAAAAAAAGAAAAAGAAAAATAGCCCTGCCTGGTGGCATAGTGGATAAGGCAACAGCCTGCAAACCCAAAGGTTGCTGGTTCAATCCCAGAGCCAGGGCACATAACCAGGTTGCAAGCCAGGTCCATGGCTGGAGGCAGGTGAAAGACAACCCTGCATTGATGTCTCTCTCCCTCTGCCTCTCTCCCTTCTCTCTCTCTCTCTCTCTCTCTCTCTCTCTCTCTCTCATCACTTCTCTCTCATCATGCTCTCTAAAAGTGATGAATGTTTATATATATATATATATATATATATATATATATATATATATAACAAAATGATTATGCATACCTCAGAGTGATAATATTGGAGTTCATAAACTTATTTTGAAGTGGCTACAATCATTCAAAATGATCTTTTTTAAAAAGCACAATTTTATTTATTCATTTTCAGATGAGAGCAGTTGGGGACAGAGAAAGAGAAGGAGAGAAACATCAATGTGAAAAACATCAAACTATTGCCTTGAGTACACTCCCTGACTGGGGACTGAAACCCTCAACCCAGGCTTGTACCCCATCCAGGAATCAAACTAGCAACCTTTTGCTTTGTGGGATGATACCCAACTGACTGTGCCACATTGATCAGAACTCAAAATGATCTCTGGAAATCCTTTCTTATATTGTCTTCAGAGCCTGTGATCCATTCTTTGGAATTTCCACAGAGTCCAAAAACATTTCTGCTGAGAAGGTGAAATTGATTTTAAGGAATAGTGAAGAGTTACTTGGAGCCAAAAATGATGAATATGAAAGCCAAGCAAGTTGAGTAATGTCACTTTCATCTTAAACTGAGGTTTATCCATAAATCAAAAAGTTGCTTTTTGTTGTTGGTTTGGAAAATAATTTTGAAAGCAATTCTTTATATGAGTTCTCAAGTTTCTTGTTTTTCCTTCCCGCAGTGTTGGTATCAATGGAACAGGGAGATAGCCTCCCACTATCAACATCAACAAGTAGTTTCCAATCTGGGGAGAAGAAGAGGGAGAGGGAGAGGAAGAGGGAGAGGAAGGGAGATGGAGAAAGAGATTACCATGAAAATAATGTCATAAATAGTTTTATCTCCAGGCTGGATCATAAAAATCTATTTACACATGTAGTATAGCTGAATAGAGTAATAATCATTTTTAAACCATACCTACTCAGGATTTAGAGCCTTATTTCTGTGGGAACATTCAAGTGCTGTTCAAACTCTCCCACAACTCTTGCAGCAGAATCCAGGATCCCATTGTTTCCATAACAACAGGCTAGGATGATCAAGTATTCCAATTGGATGAATAGTAATAAATAACCTAGGTACTATTAGTTTGTTCACTGTTTAGAAAAAGAGACATTTCCCAAGTGTTTTTGAAATGTTTCTCTTTTTTCAACTCCTCTGGTTCTTGCTCTATCAATTATCTCTCGTGTATTTTCTCTGTAGTTATTCAACTTTTCTCCAATGAAACAAACAACCATTCATCCAACTTGGTATCCCCCATCTAGGCTTTATTTTATTTCTCTTCTCTGTGTCATCCACCCTTTCCAAGAGACTAGCCCACTGCAGTCTCCAATTCATTACTTCCCTCCCATAGTATATTTTATTACAGTCTGACCTCTGTCCCAAGAAACCAGGTTGGTAAATTGATGACTAGAAAATTTCTGATTAAAGAAACACTTTAGTTTGATGGATACAATAACTTTATTGCAGGGAATTAAGTATTGTGTGGGCAGTGAAGAATTGAAGGCACAGATACTTACAAATTTTTATGAAATTTAACAGTGAAAAGAGGGGTATAAGGTGGGAGCTAAGACAGGATGTCATATGGTAGGAGCGTGGGGAGGAAGGCTCAAGCAATAGTTTTTATTTAGATAAAAAAGACCTATGTATGATTGTAGCCATATGGAAGGGAGCCAATGGAGAAAGAGGTTGGATGTGTTAAAGAGGTATGGTCTAAATGGAGAGTCTGGACTTAGAAAAAAAAGAACACCTCTGTCTGTGGACTAAAAGGAAAGATAAGAGGATTGGCATTTCTCAAAGGGCATTGAAAAGTCAGGATTCTCAAGAGAAACAGGAACAACAGGAGATGATATATAGACATGGATAGAGATATAGATAGGTATACATAGGTATACGAGGTCTGTCCCAAAAGTATCAAGCCAGTGTCAATATAATTACAACAGTTTTTGTAATTATATTATATATTATATTATATATTATAAATGTGATATTTTTGGGACATATTTCATAGCCATAAAGAGTTCTATTATCAAGATTTGGCTTGTTTTTTTTCTTAAGTGAGAGAGGAAAGGAGAGAGGCAGAGAGGGAGAGAAACATCAATGTATGGTTGCCTTTCATGTGTCTCCAGCTATAGACTTGGCTGGAGACCTGGCTTGCAACCTGGTTATGTGCTCTGGCTGGGAATGGAACCAGCAATCTTTGGGTTCACAGCCAGGCGCCTTATCCACTGTGCCACCAGCCAAGGTGGCTTGTGTGATTTTGGTCCCTGACAAATCCCAAGATCCACAGGGTAAGTCAGTAAGCCGGAGTCCTAGGATAACCACTGTTATAGTTCCAGTCCAAGTTTTTTCTTTAATTTAATTTTATTGTATTACATCCATCCCCTTTTTACTCCCCTTTGTCCCCTTCCCTACTCCTCTCCTGTCCAAGTTTAAAGACCTGAGAACCAGATTCAAGACCCAGGAAGAGCTCATGTTTTATTTTAAGTCCAAAATCAGGAAAGAAAAAAACAATGCTCCTGTTCAAAAGCAGTCAGGCTGGGGGAAGGAGGTCAGCCTTTTTTTTCTCTTCGGGCCTTCAACCTAATGGCTGAGGGCTAGTCACATTAATAAAGGCAATCTGTTTTACTCAGCTTACTAATTTTACATCATCAATCTCATTTAAAAACACCCTTAAAGAAACACCTAGAATAATGTTTGACCAAATATCTGGGTATTGGTCTCAATCAAGTTGACAAATAAGATTAACTATCACAGGACATAAACCTAAAAGGAGTTAGAGAACTTCAGTTGCCACTGAAAGCTCAAATTTAGGGCCACATTTGGTAAACAATTTACAAACTGAATTAAGAGTGAAAAGTTACAAATCATTTTAAAGCCATACCATGTAAAATTGTATTTTTTCTCCTTCATAGTTCTGAAAAATCTTCATTTTGCATCACGTCTCCCATGAGTTTACCTCAGTGTCCAAGATTGAATGTGGGTACCCCCACTACTAAGAAATCGTGAGGTTGGCCATGCCTACTAGTATTGCTTTTTCACCTTGATATTGTAAATATTACAAGTAACTGCTGGTATTTTTTTAACTTAATTTTATTGTTGTTGTATTACATCCATCCCCTTTTTCCTCCCCTCCGTCCCCTTCCTCACCCACTCACTCCCCGCCAAAGTCAGTCCCACTTGTTGTCCATGTCCATGGTTCTTCCATTCTGGTATTTTTCTTAATAGATGTCCATAGTCAAGCTTCCAGTCAGCAGGATGTCAGAGCTTATCTCAGAGATGTGGCTGATTATAAACAGTGTTGCTCATTTTAAATACAAATTACCCAGCAGAACATGTTACTCTACTGATAAACTGTTTATTCCTATTTAATTACTGCTGAGAACCTCTAGGATCACCTGGATAGATGGAATGCTTATATATTGTCCAACCTAATTTACCCTTAACTTTGTTTGAAAAGTGCCATTATTCATATCATAAAAAGTCTTTTTCAAGTAACTATTCATTGGATCCTTATATATTCCAGGGCCAAATTTGACTACTGCTTTCAGTTCAATGTTAATTGTGGTTACTAGGTCAACCAACTGTATATAATGATGAGGTCATTTCTAAGTCATTGGCTGATCGATTGCACATAAATTTCTTTGAAAGAAAGCACTATTGGGAGATGTATATGTAATTAAAAATTACACTTCAGAAGCTATAGTTAATCAACTATGGAATTGTTAGTAATATGGATGTATACAGCAAATACAATCTGCTCTTGAATTCAAGCTATCATTTTTTGGACTAGTCACCATGGACCAAATTAGCAAGACTAATTATTCTTTGCAGAGTATCGCAACATTTTATTAAGAGTATTGGATTTGAATTAGCTAAAATAACAATTGCACAAAGCCAGATTAGATGTACTGCATAATACTTGATTTATTGACATTACTTAGCAATTTATTGGACAAAGGTCAACTTTTTGTTTTTCATTAAGCACATTCCACAGTACAAAGCTGTCATGAATATCTGTACAATTTAAGTTTCAATAGCTGTTCAGACACAAATTTATTTCAAACAGACAATTAGCAAACATAATTACAAGTTAGAATCAAATTATTCCAATGCTTTAAAACATTAATATAGCAGTAATTTATAGTTGCTCAATTATGGGCTGGCAAAATAAAGTCCAGAGTACAGTTGGGAATTACTACTATAATCCCAGAAAGTCAGAATTCCTCGGGTGCCGACATCCCCTGCTATAATTTAGTAGGCACAATTTAAAGGTTTGTATGGTTTCCAGGGTGAGTCTGGCAAGTGCTACAGAGTTAAAGTGGCATTGTTACAGCTAGGACAAGGTAACCAGGAGAATTTTGCTCAAACTTTCCCCAGTAACCCCAGGCCAAAGAGGAAACACCAATCTTGGCCTATGTCTCCAAATATTCCTTGCAAGTTCAGGATCAGAAGGGTCAAAATCTATAATGAAAACTTGTGAATTCCTTGTTTACATTACAGCAGTCTTTGCTATTGTTCAAAGGTATTCTTTTTGGTTTAAGTATTGTAATTTAGAGATCCTTAATGGCTTTTCTTTAACTAGATTTAGGGTAACTTGACTGAACCACAATGTGGTACTTTTCATGGTTACTTGACCGCTCAATTAGTTTCCCTATGCCAAGGTAGTATAGGCTGGACCAATATGAGCTGTATGATCATTTTACTTTTAAACCACCAATTAAACCAACTTTGCTTTCAATTTCCATTCCTGACAATCATTTTGCATAATGTCAATTGCAAAGGTGTCCAGTATGGTTCAAGAAAGTAATCAACACAGGAGTGAAGCTAAGGTCACTAAAATGCTGGTTCTGGGCTGTGTAATTTTTCATCAAAGCCTATAGAGTAATCTGTATCCCATTATTTTCATTTAGATTTGGGTTTAAAATCCCTAAATGCTTTACATACCATGTCTTCTGTGTTTTCTACAAAAGGTATTCTTTGCAAGCTTCAAAGGCAGTAGTGGTAAATGGCATGCACCTAATGCATAAAATCCCAATCCCACATCTCTTTAAAAGCAGCCTGCTTTCCTTTCATCAATCCAAACTCTATCAATCTGGACAATTCATGCTGAAAATTACATAACAATCCAAAGTAATTCATGTAAAAGCTGAAGCTTTTTGCCTAAATTACATAGGTAATGGTACATGTGTAAAAAGGGTGTTAGGGACATTTCCTTTGGGTGAGAGACAATTAGATTATCTAATTTTATTGAATTCATTAGTGTCCTTAGAAATATGATATGCTTAATTCTTTCCAGTGTTGGGAGGAGATTGGTGTAGCTCCACTTACTCCTCCGCCATCTTGGTTCTCCGGATATGCTTAATTCTTTTTTTTTTTTTTTAAGATTTTATTTCATTATTTTTAGAAAGAGGGGAAGGGAGAGAGGCAGAGAGGGAGAGAGACATCAATGTATGGTTACTTTTTACCTGCCTCCAGCCACAGACCTGACTGGAGACCTGGTTTGCAACCTTGTTATGTGCCCCGGCTGGGGAATCGAACCTGCGACCTTTGGGTTTGCAGGCCGGCGCCTTATCCACTGTGCTACCAGCCAGGGCAGTATGCTTAATTCTTAAAGATGATTAACCATCCTTCTTTTTTATCTGTAAGTCAGTCTTCAGATTTCAACTTCCTGGAAAGGTAGCTGAACTCTAGAGCTCAGAGGAAATGTGTAGATGAGGAAAACAACAAATAATGTGTTGCTTATGGAAAACTGAGAGCAAAATGGGGTACTCATGATGTCATAATAATATGAGTACAAGTATAAGACAACCTTTTGTTATGTAAAGCAAAATCAGGAAAATATGTATATCTAGAGCAATATGCTTTAAACCTTTATGTGCTTTAAGGGCTGAACGAACACTGGACCAAAGGCAGTGCTCCAAATAAGAAAATAATAGTAAATTTGTGAATACATTTTTTCACATATTGTTTTTATTACCCCAATGTAGTTGTCTAGGTAAAACTTTATCATCTGATCAACACTGTGAATATCTAAAACTGTGAGTCTGGTGTCTTGGTGTAAAACATAAAACTTATAAATGTACACGGATTTTTAACATCCTGCTGAACATCCCCACAATACTCTTCCAGATTCTAAAACTCATTATGTCCAAAAAGAAACTATCAACCTGCCATTCTCTTCCCTCCCATTTCCTATATATTGGCTTTACCTTGTTCACAGGATCTCCCAACAGTTTATGAAGCAGAATTTTGCTTTGCTGATGTTTGTGCTAAGACTCTTATTCCTACCCGAGCCTCCAGATACTGGAAAAGAGATGTGAGCAACATTATGCACACAACATCTACCTCAGGATTTATTTTGTTTAATTTCAGTGATTTGGGAGGGTAGGGGTACGTGCATGTGTGACAGAAACGTAATAGTAATTGAGTGGAAATCTCTACTCAATGACCAGACAATGGAGCATTACAGAGCCTATTTACAGTTCAGTTTAACTTGCCTCCTTTTCTGAACATTGAGCAAACAGCACAGGATGAGGTATTATAGAAGAAGGCTACCACATGTACAGGTAGGAAAAAAGTGTGTTTTTGTACAGAATCATCATTACGGAGAATTTGTATAAGCAGTTGATAAAGTGATATTACAGTAGACTACCTACCCAGGCACGGAAATGGTTCTGTTGTTCTGAATGTTACCTAATGGCCTCATTTTTCCCATAAAAACCTTTACTAAAAGAAATAATTCCAATACAACAATAAAAAAAAAAAGAAAAGAAATAATTCCTTGACCAGTGTGGCTCAGTTGGTTGGACACCATCCCTCAAAGCAAATGGCTGCAGGTTTGATTTCTGGTCAGGGCACATGTCTCAGTTGCTAATTGTTTCCCCAGTCAGAGCATGCACCAGAAGCAACTGATGTTTATCCCTCACATCAGTGTTTCTCCCTCTTTCCCTCTTTCTAAATATAATTAAAATCTTTTTTAAAATAATTTTTTAATTTCCAAGTTACTTTATTTTTTAATTTAATTTTATTGTTGTTGTATTACATCCATCCCCTTTTTCCTCCCCTCTGTCCTCTTCCCCACCCACCCACACCCCCCACCCCCACCAAAGTCAATCCCACTTGTTGTCCATGTCCATGGT
>PVIW01009987.1:22686-47767 GCA_004026585.1 Noctilio leporinus
AAAAAAAAAAAAAAAAAAAAAAAAAAAAAAAAAAAAAAAAAAAAAAAAAAAAAAAAAAAAAAAAAAAAAAAAAAAAAAAAAAAAAAAAAAAAAAAAAAAAAAAAAAAAAAAAAAAAAAAAAAAAAAGAAGAAGAAGAAGAAGAACTAAACAAAATTGAGATAAACAATCTATTAGATGCAGAGTTTAAAACACTGGTTATAATGATGCTCAAGGAACTCAGTGGGTAGCTTTACAGCATAAAAATGATCCAATCAGAAATGAAGAAGACATTAATTGAAATAAAGAACAATTTACAAAAAATCAACACTGGTGTTGATGAAGATAAGAATCAAATCAATGATTTGGAACATAAGAAAGAAAAAAAAAACATCCAGTCAGTACAGCAAGGATAAAAATGAATTGAACAAAATAAGGATAGCGTAAGGAATCTCTGGGACAACTTCAAGCATTCCAACATTTGCCACATAGGGGTGCCAGAAGGAGAAGAGAAAAGGCAAGAAATTGGAAACCTATTTGAAAAATAAAATACGCTAATTTGGAGAACGAAATACATAAAATTTCAGGAAGCACAGAGTCCCAAACAAGACAGATGCGAATAGGCCCACACCAAGACACATCATTAAAATGCTAAAGAGAATCTTAAAAGCAGATTACTACAAAGGAGTTTTCATAAGACTATCAGCTATATTCTCAAAAGAAACTTTGCAGGCTAGAAGGGACTGACAAGAAGTATTCAAAGTGATTAAAAGCAAGGACCTGCAACCTACATGACTATACAGCAAAGCTATCATTTAGATAAAGAGCTTTCCAGAAAAGGTAAAGCTAAAGGATTTCAACATCACCAAGTCATTATTGTATGAAATGTTAAAAGGACTTATTTAAGAAAAACATCAAAACCATGAACATGAAAATGACAACAAACTCTCAACCATTCTGTTTATTCTGGCGTAAGGTGTAAATTGGTGATCTAGTTTTTTACATGTACCTTCCAGTTCTCCCAATATCATTTATTTATGAAGAGGCTATCTATACTCTATTGTATGCTCATGACCCCTTTGTCAAATATTATTTGACCATAGAGTCCTGGGTTTATTGCTGGGCTCTCTATTCTGTTTCATTCATCAATGTGTCTTCTTATGCCAGTACCAGACAGTTTTGATTACAGTGGCCTTGTTGTTGAAATTGATATAAGGTATTGTGATCCCTTCCTCTTGTTTCTTTTTACAAGATTGCTGAGGCTAATTGGACTCTTTTTCCTAGAGAAAAACATAGGCAAGAAAATTTCAGATATGCCACAAAGCAAAATTTTATCCTATATCTCCTAGGGCAAGGGAAATATAGTAACAAATAAACAAATGTGACTACATTAAACTGAAAAGCTTCTGCATGGCTAAAGAAAACTATCAAAATGAAAAGGAAACCAACTGCATGCTTATGAAACATTGTACAAGGGTTTATTCTCCAAAATATATAAAGATCTCATAAGACCCAACACTAGGAAGACAAACAGTCCAATAAAAAATGGATGAAGGACTGAATAGACACTTCTCCAAGAAGGACATAAAATAGGCCCATAGACATATGAAAGGATGCTCAACATCAGTAGACATGTGAGAGATACAAATTAAAAACACATTGTGATATCATCTCACACCTGTCAGAATGGCCATCATTAATAAATCAATGAAACGAGTGCTAGTGAAGATGTGGAGAAAAGAAACTCTAGCGCACTGTTGGTGGGAATCCAGAATTGTGCAGCCACTGTGGAAAACAGTATGTGATTTCCTTAAAAAACTAAAATTGGAACTGCTGTTTGACTCAGTGAGTCCATTGCTGAGAACATACGCAAAAAATCCTGAATCACCAATTAAAAAGAACCTATGCACGCTTATGTTCAAAGGGGCACTGTTTACAAGAGCCAAATGCTAGAAACAGCTTAAGTGTCAATAAGTAAATGAGTGGATCAAAAACTTGTTGTATAGGAGTTCTGGCAAGAAGGCAGAGGAGTACATGGAGCTACACCAATCTCTTCCCAGCCTCCCAGGTCATATCTGGAATTACTTTTTTAGAGAAAATTTCAGCTGGAATTACCAACAGAACACCAGCGGAAAAGAAGTTGTATAACCACACATAGAAGAAAAGAGGCTGCTTCATCACAACATGACTGGTAGGAATCATAAAAATGCGAGAGGGCTGGCTGGACACCCACTGGAGGCAGCAGCCAAAGGGACAGAGCAGGGGGCTCCACCCAAGAAAGGTGAGTTCTGGTCCCCGAACTGGGTGTCACAGCCTACAGCAACACGGTGGACAGCAGAGCAGCACCCAGCTGAGAAGGGTGGAAAGCCATGGAGTTTGCTGACCTGAGAGGGAACTGGACACAGCGAACTACTAGGGTGACCACAGTGAAAATACATTGGCATCCACCTACCCTGGGCTCCAGTAGAGGGAGGGTAGAGAGGACTGGAGACCCATGGGGAGAGTTTGGAGAAGTGGCTTGGGGAAGAGAAGTGGGGAAGCAGCTGTGGGGATCCCTGTGCTGACTCATCACCCACACCTCAGACCGGTGAAATCCACCTGGGCCAAGTAGCTTCCCTATGAGGGGTCCTCATAGTCCTGCCCACTGGAAGCAATCTGCCCCACCCAGCAGTGCCTGATCACAATTCTATGACTAACATCTAAATAAATCTCTCTCTCCCTGCTCTGAGCATAAATACAATACTTGGCACCTAAAGAGATATCTCTTGCCCAGCAGTGCCTGGGCCTGGTGGCTGATTACAAACTCTCTGACTTACAGCTGGGTCAGTCAGTCAGCCCTGCACAGTGGCATGCAAGCTTGGTGGCTAATCCTAGATTCACTGCTTTGCAACTGAGTCAGTCCTTCACCCCTAGTAGAGCCTGGGCCTGGCACCTGATTACAAACTCACTGACTTAGAGCTGGGTCAGATAGTCAGCCCCACACAGTGGCAAATGAGCCTGGTGGCTGATTGTGGATTCATTGGTTCACAACTGAGTTGGTTTATCCTGCCCATTGGCCCCTGGGCCTGAAGGCTGATCACAAACTCATTCGATTACAATTGAATCTTTCAGCCTAGCCTTGGCCCCTTAGCCTAGCAGCAGATCAGATTCATTGGATTATAATAAAATCTTTCAGTTGAGCCCAGCATCCCCTGAGCCTGGTGGCTCATGACAAATTCATTGGATTGCAATTGTACCTTGCTGTCTAGCCCGGCAGCTTGTGAGCCTGATGGCTGATCGCAGATTCCTTGCATTATAATTGGATCTTGCTGTCTAGCCAAGGAATACCTGAGCAAAGCGCCTGATCAGAGTCATTGATTTACCTCTGAATCTGTCTCACCAAGCAGCACTTGAACTGGTGGCTGATCCACTGGATTACAAATGAACCTCTCTGTCTAGCCCAGCAGGGCCTGATTTTGGTAGCTAATTTATTAATTTAGAACGGAATTGGTCTGTCACCCCAAGCAGCATCTGAGCCAGGTGGTAGATCACAGACCAATAGGATTACAACTAAATCAATCCTTATAGCCTAGCAGTTCCTTAGCCTGGCAGCTGATCACAGTCTGATTGGATTACAAAGAAACCTAAAAATCGGGAGAAAAAGAAACAGTCCATTACCAAAAGACAAGGAGGAATGCCAAAAAGATCACCTAATGAAACACAGGCAAACAAATTATCAGATATGGAATTCAACATAATGATGATAGAGAAGCTCAATGAGCTCAGGCAGCTCAATGAAAACTACAAAAAACTCCAGGGGAAATACAAACAACTCCAGGAGAACTACAAACAACTCCAGTGAACTTACAAGGAAATTACTGAAAACTACACCAGCATTAAAATGGACATACAAACTTTCAATAAGAGCCAGGAGGAAATGAAGAATAAAATTTCTGAATTGAAGAGAGTAGAAGGAATTAACAGCAGGCTAGAGGAAGCTGAGGATCGGATCAGTGTGCTGGAGGACAATGTACAAAAATATTCCAAGACAGTAAAACAGAAAGAAAAAATGCTTAACAAGAATGAAGCGGTTTTAAGAGAGCTTCAGGACAACATGAAACACAATCATATTTGTATCATAGGGATACCAGATGGAGAAGAGAAACAAGAAATGGAAAACCTATTCAAAAAAGTAATGATAGAAAACTTCCCTAACATGATGAGTGAAAACATTACTAAAGTTCTGGAAGCACAAAGGATCCCAATGAGGATAATTCCAAACAGACCCACTCTAAGACACATTATAATTAAAATGGCAAATTTCAAAGACAAAGAGAGAATCCTAAAAGCATTAAGAGAGAAACAGCAAATAACATATAAGTGGGCTCCAAGGAGGTTACCAAATGAATATTGATTTCCTCAGAAGGGAAAGGCAAAAAATATTCCAACTAACGGGAAACAAAGGCCTGAAACCAAGAATACTTTACCCAGCAAGGCTGTCATTCAAAATGGAAGGAGAAATAAGAACAAAAGAAGACTAAAAGAATACATCTCTACCAAACCAGCATTGCAAGAAATGCTAACGGGTCTGCTTTAAAAAAAAAAAAAAAAAAAATGAAGAAACAGAGAGACAGAGAGGAACACAGGTACAAAGTGGGAAAATGGCAACAAATAAGTATCAATCAATAATAACCTTAAATGTAAACACATTAAATGCACCAATCAAAAGACACAGGGTAGCTGTATGGATAAGAAACCATAACCCACATATATGATGTCTTCATGAGACCCAACTCAGAACAAAAGATCGACACAGATTGAGAGTGAAGGGATGGAAAAACATATATCAAGCAAATGGACATGAGATAAAGGCTAGAGTAGCAACACTCCTTTCAGACAAAATAGATTTTACAATGAAAGCCATAAAAAAAGATAAAGAAGGACATTTCATAATACTTAAGGGAACAATCCATCAAGAAGATATAACTCTGGTAAACATATATGCACCCAACATAGGAGCTCCCAAATATATAAGGAAAATCTTGATGGGCTTCAAGAAAAATATAGATAGCAACACACTCATAGTAGGTGATTTTAATACCCCATTATCAATAATGGACACATCTTCCAAACAAAAAAGCACCAATGATATACTGGCATTGAACCACACTCTAGAGGAAATGGACCTAACTGATATATACAGAACCTTTCACCCCAAAGCAGCAAAATACGCATTCTTTACAAATGCACATGGAATATTCTCAAAAATAGAGCACAAAATAGGTCACAAGACAAGCTTCCACAAATAGAGGAAAACTGAAATCACACAAAGCATCTTCTCAGATCGCAATGGCTTAAAACTAGAAACCAGCCTCAAGGGAAAAAACCAAAACCACTCCAACTCAAGGAGACTGAAAAACATGCTTTTAAGTACTGAATAAGCTAACAATGAGATCAAAGATGAAATCAAAATGTTTGTGGAAACAAATGACAATAAATATACAATAGTCCAAAACCTGAAGGAAACAGCAAAGACAGTCCTCAGAGGGAAATTTATACCAATACAGGATAGAAGAAGCTTATACAAATAACCTAACGATAAAGCTGCAATAACTAGAAGGAAGGAAATCATCAAGTTCAGAGCAGAATTAAATAACTTAGAGACTCAAACTACAATTTGAAGATTAAATAAGTCCAGGAGCTGGTTCTTTGAAAAAATAAACAAAATTGACAAGCCTTTAACCAGACTCTTCAGGAAAAAGAGAGGACCCAAATAAACAGAATCAGAAATGACATAGGATAAATCACAACTGATACCTCATAAATACAAAGGATTGTAAGAAATTACTACAAACAACTATATGACAAGAAATATGACAACCTGGGTGAAATGGACACATTTCTGGAAAAGTATAATATACCACAACTGAATCCAGAAGAAGCAGAAATCCAAAATAGACCAATAACAACTAGTGAAATTGCAGAAGTAATCCAAAATCTCCCAAAGCACAAGAGCCCTGGACCAGATGTCTACACAGGTGAATTTTACCAAACATTTAAAGAAGAACTAACTCCTATCCTTCTCAACCCATTCCAAAAAATCCAAGAAAATGGAACACTCCCAGACTCTTTCTATGAGGTCGATATTATTCTCATCCCAAAACCAGGTCAAGACACAACTAATAGAGAAAACTATAGGCCAACATCTCTGATGAACATAGATGCTAAGATTCTCAACAAAATATTGGCCAACTGGATCTAGCATACATTCAAAAGATCATACACCATGATCAAGTGGGTTTCATCCACTTGTACCCCTGGGATGCAAGGATGATACAACATTCTCAACTCAATAAATGTAATACACCACATCAACAAAATGAAAGACAAAACCATATGATCATATCAGTAGATGCTGAAAAAGCTTTTGATAAAGTACAGCAACCATCTATGGTCAAAACACTTAGCAAACTTGGAATAGAGGGAGCATACCTCATCGTAATCAAGGCCATATGTGAGAAACCTGCAGCCAACATTATACTCCATGGGCAAAAAATAAACGCTTTCCCCCTAAATTCAGGAACTAGACAAGGCTGTCCACTTTCTCCACCTCTGTTCAACATCATTTTGGAAGTTCTAGCCATAGCTATCAGAGAAGAACAAAGGAATCAAATGTATCCAAATTGGAAAGGAGGAAGTCAAACTGTTATTACTTGTAGATGACATGATAGTGTATATACAAAACCCAATAGGCTCCACCAAAAACTTACTTGACCTAATAAGCAAATTTAGCAAAATAACTAGATATGAAGTCAATATTCAGAAATCAAAAGCATTTTTGTATACCAATAATAATGAAACATCAAAGATAGAAGCTAGAATACAAATCCCATTTATCATAGCCACAACAAAAATAATGTACTCAGGAATAAACTTAACCAGGGAGGTAAGAGCCATGTACTTAAGAGAACTACAAAACACTGAAGAAAGAAATTAAGGAAGATACAAATAAATGGAAGCATATACCATGTTCATGGATGGGAAGAATTAATGTCATTACAATGTTCATATTACCCAAAGCAATCTATAGATTCAATGCAATTCCAATTAAAATACCAATAACAAACTTCACAGAAATAGAAAAAATACTTCAAAAATTTATATGGAGCCAAAAATGTCCATGAATAGCTACCGCAATCTTGAGAAAGAAGAACAAGGTAGGCGGAATCACAATTCCAGACATCAAACTACACTACAAAGCTACTGTAATCAAAACATTCTGGTACTTGCATAAGAATAGACATGTAGATCAATGGAACAGAATACAGAGCACAGAAATAAATCCAGGACTCTATGGTCAATTAATATTTGAAAAAGGGTGAAGGGACATTAAATGGAGTAAAAACAGTCTCTTCAACAACTGGCGTTGGGAGAACTGAACAGCAACATGCAAAAAAAATAAAACTAGACCACTGATTTACATCATACACCAGAATAAACTAGAGATAGATAAAGAACTTAAATATAAGCAGTGCCACCATAAAGGTCCTGGAGAAAAATATAGGCAGTAAAATTTTAGATATCCTACAGAGAAATAGGTTTACTGATACTTCTCCAAGGGCAAAGGAAATCAAAGAACAAATCAACAAATGGGACTATATCAAATTGAAAAGTTTCTGTTCAGCTAAAGAAAAAACGAGCAAAATAAAAAAGGGAACCAACTGTATGGGAAAACATATTTGCCAATGATACCTCAGAGAAAGGTGTGATATCCAAAATATATAAAGAACTATGAGACTCAACACCAGGGAGAAAGACAGCCCAATGAAGAAATGGGCAAAGGACCTAAATAGACAACTCTCTGAGGAAGACATACAAAGGGCCCAAAGGCATATGAAAGAATGCTCAATATCACTAGCCATCAGAGAGATACAAATTAAAACCACAATAAGATACCACCTCACACCTGTCAGAATGGCAATTACCAACAAATCAACAAACAAGTGTTGGTGAGGATGTGGGGAAAAGGGAAGCCTGGTGCACTGTTGGTGGGAATGTAGGCTGGTGCAGTCACTATGGAAAAGAGTATAGGGTTTTTCTTAAAAAACTAAAAATGGAACTGCCTTTTGATTCAGCAATTCCACTACTAGGACTATACCCAAAGAACCTTGAAACACAAATTCCTAAGAATCTATGCACCTGTCTGTTCATAGCAGCGCTATTTACAATAGTCAAGTGCTGGAAACAGCCTAAGTGCCTATCAGTGGATGAATGAATTAAACATCTTGGTACATTTACACAATGGAATACTACACTGCAGAAAGAAAGAACTCCTACCCTTTGCAACAACATGGATGGAACTGGAGAGTATTATGCTTAGTGAAATAAGCCAATCAGTGAAAGCCAAATACCATAGGATCTCACCCATTACAGGGCAATAATGAACAAAACAAACAAACAAGCAAAATAGAACCAATTCATGAATACAATGAATAGACCTTCAGTGGGCAGAGGGGACTGGGGAGGGTCAGGTGGAAGCAAAGAAGGGGAGCAGTTTAGTTAAGTAACTAGCATGGAAGAACCATGGACATGGACAACAATGGGATTGACTTTGGTGGGGAAGGGGACAGAGGGTAGTAAAAAGGGATGGATGTAATACAACAATAAAATTAAATTAAAAAAAGATACTCATTAGTATTGGTGGGTAGTGGTTAAATGACTGAAAGGGACATAAATGGAGAGTTCTGGGCTAGTGGGTAGGTGTGTTCTGTACCATGATTATTTACTGGTTTATCTAATGACATTTATTTAGCTCTACACTACAAAAAGAAAGAAATCATGTTACTGAGCAAAGTATGGTTTGCTCACATGGTGCCTAGGTGTAAGATCCAACAATTAGTGTTGAGAAAAGCAGGTCTTTATTTACAATATTCCAACCTTGGCGGGGGTTTGGGGTTAAGAGGTTTTGAGTGCTGTAGCTCAGAGCTCTGTTCTCCCATAAAACCCAGCACTTCCCTTACTCCCCAAAATGCTGTAAGACAAATTCTTGCCCAGAAGTTCTCTATCCCTTATCTGTCATCTCTCTTCTTCAGGGATCTGGGGTACAATGTCATCAGCCTCCATATAATAGTCCAGGAGAGCATACACTATGTTGCACTGGATCACGGTGAAGTCCATGTGATTAAAGTGTCTTCTCCTCATATCCCAAGTTCCAAAAGCCCAAATAGAGTCTGGGACTGCAAAGTGGAGTTCTCAGTGACTTCTAAGTTGAAGCCAGCCCAATTAAAGCAACATCATGCCAGCTTTCTTTCTTAGCCCAGGCCACATAGGCCCCCTTCCTCCTTGCAGACTGCATGGCTTTATCCTTATCTCCTTGCCCTCGACACAAATGGTTGTCTCTCCCAAGTTGTGTGTTTCTCTCTTCTCTCTCAAACTGTAGGCTATCTCCTGAGCAAATGACTGCCATGCTACTTTAAACCCTGATGGCAGCCTGTGATGCAGTGGGTAGAGTGACCAATCGGGGTCACTCAAGAAATATCTTGTGGGCCTTGTAAGCTTTTCATTACCACTCTATGGTCAAAAGCCCCTCCCATCTTCTTGGCTCTGAGGTTTGGCCATAGTGATTTGTATAACTAAGACACTAGCTACAAGCCATATATGTGCAAAGTACCACAAAGTACCTCTCAGGAAAAATGTCTACTCCACTGAGTCCCATCCCCCATTCACAAACTATGGGCAGTGGGGAATTTAGAAATAGCATTCTTCTAACCTGTAACAATAAGATATCATATCAATAACTTAATCCACAACATAATGCACTGAAAAAAAGATCAAACTGAAACTGAAAGCAAGCTGGAGAAACAAAATAAAAAGATAGTGTATAAACTAATGAAATAGAGAAAATTAATGAAATCAAAAGCTGGTTTATTCAAAAGATCAGCAAAATTGACCAAAATTTAGTTTGAGGAAAAAAAGAGGAAAAGGGGTAACTGAATCAGAAGTGAAAGAGGGGATATTACTACACATTGTACAGAGACAAAATAGATTATAAAATAATGTTATGAACAATTTTATGCCAACAAATTGGATAACAGCTGAAATGGACAAATTTCTAAAAAGGCACAAACTACTAAAACTAACTCAAGGAAAACTAGATAATAAAAAGTGAGGGTATTGATCAATAATTAAGAACTACCCATAAATAAAAGCCCAGGACGAGGTGGCTTCACTACTGACTTTAACCAAACATTCAAAAATGAATTAATACCAACCCTTTCCAAATTCTTCCAAAAACAGAATAAGAGTGAACACTTTCAAAATCATTCTATGAGGCCAATCCTTTGGGTCCTAATTCCAACACTATAAAGAAATATTAAAAGAAGCTATAAACCAATATCTCTTATGAATACACACACAAAAATTTTCAAGAAAATACTGGCAAACAGAATCCAGCAACATGTAAAAAGAATTAAACGCCTTACCCCATGTAGCCCAGGGATACAAGATTGTTTGATTAGCAATAATCAATTAATGTAATAACTCATATTAATAGAGTAAAAAATTACACCATTATTTTAGTAACAAAGAAAAAGAATGTGATGCCTTAGCAGGGTGGATCAGTTAGTTGGAGCACTGTCACATACACAAAAAGGTTGCAGGTTTGATTCCCACTCAGGGCACATACCTGAGTGGCAGGTGCATATGAAGTGAGGAGCAACTGATTGAAGTTTCTCTCCCATAAATGTTTATCTCTCTTTCCCTTCTTTTCTCTCTGAAGTCAATAACATATCCTCAAGTGAGGATTTTTTTTTTAATGAAAGAAAAAATTGACAAAATGCAACATCCTTTTATGATAAAAACACTCAACAAACTATAAATGGAAGAGAACTTCCTCAACCTGATAAATGGTATTATGTAATCCCCACAACTAACATCATATTTAATGGTAGAAGACTCCCACTAAGAACAGGAATAAGATGAGTATGTGTGTTCTTGCCAATTCTATTCAATATTATACTAGAGGTTCTAGCCTGGGCAATTAGTCAATGAAAAGAAATACTTCTAGCCTGGGCAATTAGTCAATAAAAAGAAATACAAGATATTAATATTGGAAAGGAAGAAGTGAAACTATGTCTATTCACAGATGATATGGTCTTGTACACAGAGAATTCTGAACAATTTACAGAAACAAATTATTAAACTAATAGGTACTTTGAGCAAGGCTTGTTGAATGCCTTATAACTATACAAAAATCAATTGTATTTCTATATACTTGCAATTAAGAATCTTAAAATGTATATAAGAAAACACTTGCATTCACAATAGCATCAAAAGGAAAAAGTACTTAAAAATAAATTTAACAAAAGGAGTGTAAAACTTAGAAAACTTCAAAGTAATGTTGAATCCAATTATAGATCTAAATAAATGAAAAAGTATGTTCATGGATTAGAACACTTAACCTTCTAAATTCATCAGTACTCCCTAATATATATATATATATATATATATATATATATATATATATATTCAGTGCAATCTCTATAAAATTCCAGCTAAATTCTCTGTAGAAACTGAAGAGCTGATTGTAAAATTTGACAAGAGATCCAGAATAGCCAAATCTATTGTGATAAAGAATAGGAAGACTTCTACTTCCCAATGTCAAATCTTATTCCAAATAATCAGGAATTAAGACAGTGTTGTTCTAGCACAAAGACAGAAATATAGGTAAATAGAAAAGCATTGAAAGCCCAAAAATTGACATATGTCTATGGCCAACTGATTTTTGGCAAGGTTGCTGGACCATTCAGTGAAGGAAAAATCATATTTTCAACAAATTGCTGAGACAACTAGGTAGTAACATATAGAATAATGAATTTAGTTGCCTACCTCACACCAAAAATTAATAATACAAAATTTAACTCAGAAGGATCAAGGACTTAGATGTAACAGCAAAAGCTAAACACTTAGAAAAAAAAACGTAGAAGTAAATCTTCATGGCCTCAGATTTGGCGAAGGATTTTTAGATATGAAACCAAAACATGAACCAAAAAAGAACAAAATAACATCTACTTTACTGAAGTAAAAAAAAATTTATGACAAAGGATACTATCAAAGAGGTAAAAAGGCAATCCACATAATGGAGAAGAAATTTTTAAATCATATATCTGATAAGGAACTTCTGTCAAGAAAATATTTTAAAAACTCTTACAACTCAATAATAAAAATGCAAATAAACCAATTAAAAATGGATAAGAATCTGAATAGACATTTCTCCCAAGAATATCTACAAACAGCCAATAAGCACATAAAAATGTTCAGTATCATTATTCATTAGAGAAATGGAAATCACAGTGAGATATCACTTCATAGCTGCTAGGATGATTAGAACCAAAAAATCAGATAACAACTGTTGGCAAGGATACGTAAAAACATAACCTTCATATACATACTACTAGTGGAAATGGAAAATGGTCTATCACTTTGGAAAGCAGCATAGCAGTTTCTCAGGTGATTAAACAGTTTCCATATGATTCAACATTTCCACTCTTATATATATAATTAAGAGAAATGGAATCATATGTCCACACAGAAACTTATACAAAATTGATAATAGCATCATTCATAGTAGTCAAAAAGTGGATAAAACTCAAAATGTTCATTGCTAGACAAGCAATGGTGGTATATCCATAAAAGAAATATTATTTGGCCATAGAAAATAATGAAGTTTTGAGACATACTAATTATGGAGTCTTGAAACATTATATGAGAAAAGCCAATCACAAAAGACCACATACTTTATGATTTCATAAAAATGTATTAATTTCCCAGGCCTGCTATAACAAAGTACCTACATTAGGTGGCTGAACACATTGTTGACTGGCAAAATTATACAAAATCTAATACAATTACAAGCACAAGTTTTTTCCTGATCAGTCAACAATGTGTTAAAACAGCATAAATTTAGTGTCTCATAGTTCTGGAAGCTATAAGTCTAAAAATCATGGTATCATCAGAGTTATATTTTCTTTGAAACCTGTAGAATTAAATTATCCCTTGACCCTTGTAATTTCTGGTGTTTGTAAGCAATCCTTGTCATTCCTTGGCTTGCATCACTTTAATCTCTACCTCTATTGTCACATGGCCATTGTCTCCCTGTGTTACTACATCATGTTCCCTCTGTCTGTGTCCAAATTTTCCTCTTTTAAAAAAAACAAAAACAAAAACCAGTCACAGGGGTCCAAGATGGCAGAGGAGTAAGTGGAGCTACACCAATCTACTCTGAGGTCAAATCTGTAATTACAATTTAATTGGGGGGAAAATCATCTGGAATAACCAACAGGACAAATATCATATGATCTCACCCATTACAGGACAATAATGAACAAAACTAACAACAAGCAAAACAGAACCAAATACATGAATACAGTGAATAGGCCTTCAGTGGTCAGGGGGAAAGGAGTTGTGGGGAGGGGGGAGGCAGAGGCAAGGAAGGGGAGCAGCTAAGACAACAACCTAGTAGAAAGGAACCATGGACATGGACAACAGGTGGGATTGACTTTGGAGGGAATGGGTGGGTGGGGAGGGGGACAGAGGGGAGCAAAAAGGGGATGGATATAATACAACAACAATAAAATTTAAAAAAAAAAAAAAAAAGCCTTATAACCAAGGACAGAAAAGAAAAGGCCACTTCATTACAACATGACTGGTGGACTGTGCTACACCAACCAGCTCAACCTGAGGGGACCTCATAGCCCCACCCTCTGGAATCAATCAACCCCACCGAGCAGTGTCAGAGCCTGGCTGCAGACCACAAATTCATTGATTTATAACTGAACCAATCTGTCCCATCCAGCAATACCTGAGCCTGGTGGCAGATCACAGATTGCCTAGATTAAAAATGAATTAATTGGCCCTGCACAGTGGTGCCTAAGGTGACCACTGATCACAGATTGATTACATTACAACAGAAATAATTGGTCCTGCCAGAGGTACCTACACATGATAGTTGAGCACAGATCAGTTGGATTAAAAACAGAAGGGCACAGACAAAAACAGTGGATCTCTGATTGGCTCCAACAGGCTGACTAGGCCCAGAATATAGAATGATATGACATCACTAGAGGAAGTAAAGAAAGTGAAACTCCGCAAAACAGAGGATTACACCTCGAAGACAGGAACTCAAAAAAGCCCAATCTAAAAATCAAAAGAAAATAAGATTAGATAACTAAAGATGGAGAGAAAAAGAAACAGTCAATCACTGAAAGAGGAAAGGAGGAATCCCCAGAAAGATCACTAAATTAAACAGAGGCAAGCAAACTATCAGATATGAAATTCAAAATAATGATGATAGAGAAGCTCAATGAGCTCAGTGAGCTCAAGGAAAACTACAAACAATGTCAGGGGAGTTACAAAGGACTCCAGGTAAGCTACAAGGACCTTACTGAGAACTACACCAACATAATAAAGGACATAGAGCCCTGGCTGGTGGCTCCATGGAATGGCACTGGCCAGTGAACCCAAAGGTCACTGGTTCAATTCCCCAGTCAGGGCACATAACCAGGTTGCAAGCCTGGTCTCCAGCTAGGTTCTTAGCTGGAGACAGGTGAAAGGCAACCATACACTGATGTTTCTCTCCCTCTCTTTCTCCCTCCCTGCCCTTTGCTTTGAAAATAATAAATTTTTAAAATCTTTTTTTAAAAAAAAGGACATAGAAACTATCGAAAAGAGTGAGGACGAAATAAAGAATACAATTCTTGAATTGAAGAATACAGCAGAAGGAATCAACAGCAAGCTAGAGGAAGTAGAGGATCAGAGCTGCGAGCTGGAGGACAATGTAGGAAAACATTCCAATACAGTACAACAAAATGAAAAAAGACTGAAAAAGAATGAAGAGGTTTTAAGAGACCTACAGGACAACATGAAATGCAATTACATCCATAGCATAGGGATACGAGAGGAGAAAAGAAACAAAGAACAGAAAACTTGTTTAGAAAATGTAATAAGAGAAAACTTCCCTAACATGATAAGCAAAAATATCACTCAAGTTCAGGAAGGACAGTGGATCCCAATGAAGACTCACTCAAAGAAACCTCATAATTAAAACGGCAAATTTCAAAGACAAGGAGAGAATCCTAAAAGCATTAAGAGAGAAACAGAAAATAACACATAAGGGGATTCCAATAAGGTTATCAAATATTTACTCAACAGAAACAGTACAAACCAGAAAGGAATAGCAAAAATTATGCCAAGTAATGAAAGACAAAGGCCTGCAACCAAGAAAACTCTATCTAGCAAGGATGTAATTGAAAATAGAAGGTGAAATAAAGTTTCCCAGACAAAAGAAGGATAAAGAATACATCTCCACCAAACCAATATTGCAAGGACTGCAAAAACAGTCTGCTTTAAAAAGATGAAGAAACAGAAAGAGACAGAGAGGAACATAGGAACAAAGGGGGAAAATGGCAATGAATAAGTATCTGTCAATAATAACCTTAAATATAAACAGATGAAATGTGCCAATCAAAAGACATAGGGTAGCTGAATGAATAAGAAAACATGGTCCACTTATATATTGTCTTCAAGAGACCCACCTCAGAAAAGAAGATAGACACAGACTGAAAGTGAAGTGATGGAAAAACAAAATTCAACCAAATGGACACACAAGAAAAGGCTGAGTTAGCAATACTAATTTATGATGAAGGCCATAGAAAGAGACAAAAGAAGGACATTTCATAATATTTAAGGGAACAATCCATCAAGAAGATATAACCCTTGTAAACATATATCCACACAACATAGGACCACCCAAATATATAAAGAAATTCTTTGAAGACATCAAGAAGAATATGAACAGCAATGCACTAACAGTAGGGGATTTTGATACCCCATTATCAAAAATGCACAGATCTTCCAAACAAAAAAACACCAAGGATATTGTGGCATTGAGCAATACTCCAGAGGAAATGGACATAACTGACATAAACAGAACTTTTCATCTCAAAGAAGCAAAATACAAATTATTTCCAAATGTACATGAAAGTTTCTCAAACATTGACCTCATGGCAGGATACAAGGCAAGCCACCACAAATAAGAAAAACTAAAATCATATCAAGCATCTTCTCAGATCACAATGGCTTGAAACTAGAAACCAACTTCATGGGAAAAACCAAAGAACATTCTAATTCATGAAGTCTGAATAACATGCTATTAAATAAGGAATAGTTAAACAATGAGATCAAAGAAGAAATCAAAGTTTCTGGAAACAAATGAAACTGAATACACTACAGTCCAAAACCTATGGGACACAGCAAAGGCAGTCCTCAGAGGGAAATTCATAGCAGTACAGGCTTACCTAAAATGGTTAGAAGAACTTTATACAAAGAACCATAAACCTGCAAGAATTAGAGGAGAAACAACAAACAAAGCCCAGAGCAGGAAGACAGAATAAAATAATTAAGATCAGAGTAGAATTAAATGGCATAGAGACTAAAACTGCAATTCAAAGATTCAATAAATCCAGGAGCTGGTTATTTGAAAAAATAAACACGTTGGCAAGCCTATAACCAGACTCATCAAGAGAAAAAAAAGAGGACCCAAATAAACAAATGAAAAAATGACAGAGGAGAAATCACAACCAATAATACAGAAATACAAAGGATGGTAAGAAATTACTACAAACAAATATATGACAAGAAATTTGATGACCTGGGTGAAATGGACACATTTCTGGAAATGTATAATTTACCAAAACTGAATCCAGAAAAAGCAGAAACCCTGAGTAGACCAATAACAAGTAGCAAAATTGAAGAAGTAATCAAAAAGCTCCCAAAGCACAAGAGCCCTAGACTGGATGGCTACAAAGGTGAACTTTTCCCAACATTTAGAGAACAACTAACTCCTAACCATCTGAACCTATTCCAAAAAATCTAAGAGGACAGAAGACTCCCAAACTCTTTCTATGAGGTCAATAATATTATAATCCCCAAACTAGGTCAAGACACAACAAAGAAAGAAAACTATAGGCCAACATTGCTGATGAACATTGATACTAAGAGTCTCAACAAAATATTGGCCATTCAAATCCAGCAATACATTGAAAAGATCATATACCATGATCAAGTGGGATTTATCACAGGGATGCTGGATGGTACAACATTTGCAAATCAATAAACATAACACACCACATAAACCAAATGAAAGACAAAAAGCATATGATCATATGAAAAGATGCTGAAACAACATTTGATAAAACACAGTAACTATTTAAAATAAATACACTCAGCAAAATGGGAGTAGAATGAGCATACCTCAATAAAATAAAGGCCATATATGAGAAACCTGAAGCCTACATCATACTTAATGGACAAAAATGGAAAGCTTTCCCCCTAAGATCAGGAACAAGACAAGGCTGTCCACTTTCTCCACTTCTATTCAACATTGTCTTGGAAGTTCTAGCTATAGCCATCAGAGAAGAAAAAGGAATCAAAGGTATCCAAATTGGAAAGGAGGAAGTCAAACTGACATTATTTGCAGATGACATAATAGTATACATACAAAACTTGATAGACTCCACCAAAAACCCACTTAACCTTATAAGCAAATTTACAAAAATTGCTGGATAGAAAGCCAATATTTAGAAATCAAAGGTATTTTTGTATATCAATAATGAAACATCAGAGATAGAAGCTAGAAAACAAATCCCATTTACCATAGCCACAAGAAAAATAAACCACTTAGGAATAAACTTAAAAAAGGGGGTAAAAGATCAGTACTCAAAAAACTACAGAACACTGAATAAAGAAATTAAGGAAGATACAAATAAATGGAAGCATATATCATGTTCATGGATGGGAAGAATTAACATCATTAAAATGTCCATACTACCCAAAGCAATCTATAGATTCAATGCAATCATAATTTAACTAAATGACATATTTTACAGATCTAGAAAAATACTTCAAAAATTAGAAGTGGCCAAAAATGACCATGAACAGTCACAACAATCTTGAGAAAGAAGAATAAGGTCAAAGGAAGAATCACAATACTGTATATCAAACTATACTACAAGGCTACTGTAATCAAAACAGTCTGGCACTGGCATAAGAATAGACATATATATCAATGGAACAGAATAGAGAGTCCAAAAATAAACACATGACGCTATGGTCAACTAATATTCAACAAAGAGGGAGGGAACAAAAAATGGAGTGAAAATAGTCTCTTCAACAAGTGCTGTTGGGAGAACTGGACTGGGACATGCAAAAAAATAAAACTAGACCACCAATTTACACCCTACACCAGAATAAACTTAAGCTGGATAAAGGACTTAAACATAAGCCATGATATCATAAAAGTCCTAGAGGGAAACATAGGAAGTAAAATATCCTATACAGAAATATTTTCACTGATACTCTAAGGGCAAAGGAAATAAAGGCACAAATAAACAAATGCAACTATGTCAAACTGAAAAGTTTCTGTTCAGCTAAATAAAACACCAGCAAAATTAAAGAGGAACAAACTGTATGGGAAAACATTTTTGCCAATGATGCCTCAGACAAGGGTTTGATATCCAAAACATAAAAGAACTTATGTGACTCAACACCAAGGAGACAGACAGCCCAATTCAAAATGGGCAAAGGGAAGGTTCCGGCAAGATGGCGGAGAAGTAAGTGGAGCTACACCAACATCCTCACAGGTCACATGTGTAATTACTTTTTTGGAGAAAACGTCAGCTGGAATTACCAACAGAACACCAGCTGGAAAGAAGTCCTATAACCACAGACAAAACAGAAAAGGCCACTGCATCACAACGTGACTGGTAGGAATCGCGGAACCACGAGAGGGCTGGCTGGGCCCCCACAAGAGGCAGCAGCCAAAGGGACGGAGCCAGGGGCTCCACCTGGGAAGGCAACAGGGCAGAGAGTAGAGCAGAAGCCAGCTGAAAAGGGTAGAAACCCATGGAGTTTGCTGGCCTGAGGGAGCTCTGGAGATAGAGAACTGCTAAGGCAAACACAGAGAAAGTACATTGGCACCCACTTACCCTGGGCTCCAGCTGAGGGAGGGCAGAGAGGATTGGAGACACGTGGGGAGAGTTTGTGGCAGTGGCTTGGAGAAGAGAAATGCGGAAGCCTCTGGGAGGATCCCGGTGCTGACTCACCGCCCACACCGCAGGCGCAATGCACTGCGCGCCAAGCGACTTCCATCTTAGACCCTCATAGCCCCACCCACTGGAGGCAATTTGCCCCACCCAGTGTGCCTGAGACTGGCGCCTGATCACAGTCCTTTGATTTACATCTAAATAAATCTCTCCTACCTTGTCCTGTCTGAGCAGACATAAGATAATTTGCACCTGAAGAAGTATTTCTCCCCCAGCAGCAGGTGGCTGATTAAAAGCTCTCTGACTTACAGCTGGATCAGTCAGCGCCTCACAGTGGCATGCAAACCTAGGGGCTGATCACTATTCATTGGCTTCGAAACTGATTGGTTTCTCCTCCACAGTTGCCCCTGGGACTGGCAGCTGATCACAAACTCATTGGATTACAATAGAATCTTTCAGTCCAGCCAAGCTCCTGAGCCTGGGAGCTAATCACAAATTCATTGATTTACATCTAAATCTGGCCCACCAAGCAGCACCTGAGCTGGTGGCTGATCCATTGGATTACAATCGATCCTCTCTGTCTAGCACAGCAGGGCTTGATTTTCTTAGCTGACTCACTGATTTACAACAGAATTGGTCTGACCCTCAAGCTCCATCTGAGTCCTGTGGTGAATTACAGATCCATAGGATTACAACTAAATCAACTCTTCTAGCTTAGCAGTTCCTTAGCTCAAAGTGAATTACAGTCTGATTGTATTATAACAAAACCTAAAAATGGGGAGAAAAATAAAACAGTCCATCACCAAAAGGAAAGGAAGAATCCCCAGAAAGATCACTGAATGAAACACAATCAGAAACACAGGAGAAATCACAACTGATACTTCAGAAATACAAAAGATTGTAAGAAATTACTACAAACAAATACATGACAAGAAATATGATAACCTCAGTGAAATGGGCAAATTCCTGGAAATATATAATTTACCAAAACTGAATCTGAAAGAAGCAGAAATCCTAAATAGATCAGTAACAACTAGTGAAATTGAAGAAGTAATCCAAAATCTCCCCAAGCACAAGAGCCTCGGACCAGATGGCTACACAGGTGAATTCTACCAAACCTGTTGCAAAAAATCCAAGAAGAGGGAAGACTCCCAAACTCTTTCTATAAGGCCAATATTATTCTAATCTCAAAACCAGATCAAGACACAACTATGAAAGCAAACTATAGGCCAATATCTCTGATAAACATAGACGCTAAAATTCTCAACAAAATATTGGCCAACAGGATCCAACAATACATTCAAAAGATCATACACCATGATCAAGTGGGTTTCATCCCAGGGATGCAAGGATGATACAACATTCACAAATAAGTAAATGTAATGCACCACATAACCAAATTAAAGACAAAAACCATATGAACATATCAATAGATGCTAGAAAAGCATTTGATAAAGTACAGCAAACATTTATGATAAAATCGCTCAGCAAAATAGGGAGAGCACAACTCAACATAATAAAGGCCATATATGAGAAACCTGCAGCCAACACCATACTCAATGGGCAATCTAAAATCTATACTCCTAAGATCGAGAACAAGACAAGGCTGCCCACTTTCTCTACTTATTTTACACATTGCTTTGGAAGTTCTAGTCATAGCTAGCAGAGTAGAAAAATGAATCAAAGACATCCAAATTGGAAAGGAGGAAGTAAAACTGTCATAATTTGCAAATGACATGATAGTGTACATACAAAACCCAATAGACTCCATAAAACCTACTCAATCTAATAAGCAAATTTAGCAAAATAGCTGGATATAAAGTCAATATTCAGAAATCAAAGACATTTTTGTATACCAATAATGAAACATCAGAGATAAAAGCTAGAAAATAAATCTCAGTTACCATAGCCACAAGACAAAGTACTGAGGAATAAACATACCCAAGGAGGTAAAAGACCTATACTCAGAAAACTACAGAACACTGAATAAAGAAATTAAGGAAGATACAAATAAATGGAAGCATATGCCATGTTCATGGGTGGGAAGAATTAATATTAAAATGTCCATACTACCCAAAGCAATCTATAGATTCAATGCAATCTCAATTAAAATACCAATGACATACTTCACAGAGATAAAAAAAAATACTTCAAAAGTTTACATGGAGTCAAAAACACCCACTATTATTCACAGCAATCTTGATAAACAAGAACAGCCCTGGCTGGTGGCACAGTGGATATGGTGCCAGCCTGCAGGTTTGATTCCCAGCCAGGGCACATCACAAGGTTGCAAGCCAGGTCTCCAACAAGGTCTATAGCTGGAGATAGGTGAAAGGCACCCATACATTGATGTCTCCCTCCATGTCTGCCTGTCTCCTTAACACTCTCTCTAAAACTAAAATAAAATCTTTTAAAAAGAAGAACAACAGTAACAACAATGAAGTAGAGAAATCAAAATACCAGATATCGAATTATACCACAAGGCTATTGTACTCAAAACAATCTGGTACTGGCAAAAGAATAGGCACATAGATCAATAGAACAAAATGGGGCACCCAGAAATAAACCCAGGACTCTATAGTCAATTAGCATTCAACAAAGGGGAAAGGAACATAAAATGGAGTAAAAATAGTCTCTTCAAGAAGTGGTGTTGGGAGAACTGGACAGGGACATGGAAATAAATAAAGCTAGACCGCTGACTTACACCATATACCAGAATTAACTCAAGATGAATAAAGGACTTAAACATAAGTTGTGACACCATAAATGTCCTAGGGGGAAACATAGGAAGTAAAATTTCAGATATCCTATGCAGAAATATCTTC
Source organism: Noctilio leporinus (assembly GCA_004026585.1). Lineage (NCBI taxonomy): Eukaryota > Metazoa > Chordata > Mammalia > Chiroptera > Noctilionidae > Noctilio > Noctilio leporinus. Next base: position 44,565 of record PVIW01009987.1, read on the forward strand.
ACTGATAGTTCTCCAAGGGCAAAGGAAATAGAGGAACAAATATGCAAATGAGAGTATATTAAACTGAGAAATTTCTGTTCAGCTGAAGAAAACACCAGCAATATTAAAAGGGAACCAACTGTATGGGAAAACATATTTGCCAATGTTACTTTAGGCAAGGGTTTGATTTCCAAAATATGTATATAAAGAACTTATGCTACTCAACACCAGGGAGACAAACCCAATTGAAAAATGGGCAAAGATCTTCAACAGACACTTTTCTGAGGAGGACATACAAAGGGCCCAAAGACATATGAAAGAATGCTCAACATCACACGCTATCAAAGAGATAAAAATTAACACCACAATAAAATACAACCTCACACCTATCAGAATGGCCATCATTCTCAAATCAACAAACAAGTGCTGATGAGAATTTGGAGAAAAGGGAACCCTGATGCACTGGTGGTGGTAATGCAGACTGGTACAACCACTATGGAAAACAGTGTGAAATTTCCTTAAAAACCTAAAGATGGAACTGCCTTTTGACCCAGCCATTCCAGTGCTAGGATTATACCCGAAGAATCCTGAAACACCAATTCAGAAGAACCTATATACTCTTATGTTCATAGCAGTGATACTTATAATAGCCAAGTGCTGGAAACAGTCCAAGTGCCCATCAGTGGATGAATAGATCTAAAACTTTGTTACATTTATACAATGGAGTACTACACAGCAGAAAGATAAAAGAAACTGCTACTTTTGCAACAACATGTTTGGAACTGGAGAATATTATGCTTAGTGAAATGAGCCAGTCAGAGAAAGACAAATATCATATGATCTCACCCAATACAGGATACTAATGAACAAAATAAACAAGCAAAACAGAACCAGAGACATGAATACAAGGAACAGGCTTTCAGTGTGCAGAGAAGAGAGGGGAGGGGGGAGACTGAGGCAAAGAAGGGGAGCAGTTTAGTCAAGGAACTAGCATGGATGACACATGTACATGGACAATGTGTGAGATTGACTGTGAGGAGGGGATGGAGAGAGTGGGAAAAGTGAGAGCAGAAGTAGAAAATGTGATGAATAGAATATAACAGCAATAAAATAAAATTTTAAAAAGTTCAGAGGAATAAGAAGTACAATTTCCAATTATAAAATAATCCTTAAAGATGTAGCAGTACAGGAAATATAGTGAATAACACTGTAGTAACTTAGCATGGTGACAGATAGTTACTACGGTTAGTGTGGTGATCAATACCATAAGGTATGTTAGTACACATGCCAAATTACTATGTTATACACCTGGAGCTAATATACTATTATAACTAATTATATTTTAATACAAAATAAAATTTGAAAAGTTCTTCCCTTCCCTTCAAAAGAAAAGCTGCATAGTATTTCAACCAATGAACTATTGAAATCTCACTATCAGGAAGAAAAAAATAAAATACAAGTTGATCAACAAAATCAACCTGCTTTGTATTGCCATTCTATTGGGATCACTCTCATATAGTTTGAATTTCAACTATAGCTATAATTATAGTATCAGCTACAACAATAGCACAACTATACAATTTACCCAAGATTTAATGAAAAAGTTGTCAGTGCCTTGTTTGATTGCCAGCCTATAATTTTAAACTTGCATTCTGGCCTTTAGAAACAAGTGCATTTCCTACCCTGAAGCCATCTTGTAGATATATTTTCCAGCTCTCCTTTTCTATTTTACACTGAAATGTCCTCCTTGACATACATTACAGTTTATAAATATTGATACAGCCTAAATATGAAAGTAAACAGCAAGTTTGACCGTGTAAAGAAGTAGTATCATTACAAGCTTTCAACAAGAAGTGTTTGTAGCACATACAATCACTGTCATTTGGCTTATACTCATGTCTTCATAGTAATAGATATTTACCTGTGAAACAGTAACGAGGATTTTTAAATTAGTTCTTTAGTTAATAACACAAATGCCTGTTTAGACAAGTCACGATGACCTTTAACAATTATTTAATTCAGGAACACCAATGAGAATCAGGCATTCTGTTATCAACAAAAACAATGGCCACTCTATTGTTTTTTTTTTAAATAGGAAATTACATATTAATCATAATTTTTCCTACTTGCAAGATGTCATTCTGAATTTCATTATTTGAAAGAACTTTACCCGCTAGCTAATTTCTATCAGTTTATTTTAATGTTTCACATAATATCTTTGTTGTGAAGAGGTTGTAAAAGGAGTAATTCTCATGTATAAGGAAGGAAGGAAGGAAGGAAGAAAAGAAAGGAAAGAAAGAGAAAAAGAAAGAAAAAAGAAAGGAAGGAAGGAGGAAAGGAGGGAAGGAAGGAAGTTAGGAAGAAGGGGAGGAGGCAGGGGGAAAGAGAATGAAAGGAAGAGAAAGAAGAGACCGAATTCAGCATTTATTTTCTGAACCCAATGTATGTACATCAGCATTTGAGCCAAAGTCCTTATTAACCTCCCTTTCTGTAGACCTAGAAAAATTCTTTGCAGTCAAGTGTATAAAGTTCACTAACTTTAAATGCACACCTCAGTAAGTTTTTCCATGGGTCTATACCCATGTAACTGTGACCTAGATCAAGGGTCAGCAAACATTCTTTTCATAAAGGGACGAAGATTAAATACTTTAGGTTTGCAGGCCATATGGCCTCTGTCATAGGTCTTCAACTTTGTCTTTGTGGCACAAAAGCAGATTTAGACAATATGTAAACTAATGTGTATGGCTGTGTGCCAATAAATGTTTATTTAGGGATACTGAAATGTGAATTTCATATGATTTTTATATGTCATGAAATATTGTTTTTTTTATTTTTTCCTAAACCATTAAAAATAGAAAAATTATCCTTAGCTCCCCAGCCTCACATAAAGTAGGTGGTGGCCCAGTTTGGCCTCCAGTGTACAACTTGCTAACCTCTGGTTTACCTCAAGATACAAAATATCTCAAGTATCAAAGAAGTCACCTTCAAGACCTTTCCAATTAATATCCTGCCAACAAAGGTAATCATCAACAACATGGATGGAACTGGAGAGTATTATGCTTAGTGAAATAAGCCAGTCAGTGAAGGACAAATATCATATGATCTCACCCATTATGGGACAATAATGAGCAAAACTAACAACAAGCAAAACAGAACCAAGTATATGAATACAAGGAATAGGCCTTCAGTGGTCAGGGGGAACGGGGTTGGGGGGAGGGGGGAGG
>PVIW01009988.1:0-47550 GCA_004026585.1 Noctilio leporinus
TCTACCAAACCAGCATTGCAAGAAATGCTAAAGGGTCTGCTATAAAAATAAGTAAACAAATAAAATGAAGAAACAGAGAAAGCCAAAGAGGAATACAGACACAAATGGAGAAAATGGCAATGAATAAGTATCAATCAATAATAACCTTAAATGTAAATGGATTAAATGCACCAATCAAAAGACATAGGGTAGCCGAATGGATAGAAACTGTATGTTTAGCTTTTTGAGGAAATGCAGACTGCTTTTCCATGTCTTTTTTTAATAACCATACTAGCGTAAAGTGGTATCACATTGTGTTTTTTTCAAGTGTACTTTATTGATTATGCTATTACAGTTGTACCAATTTTTCTGCCTTTGCCACCCTCTGTCTGGTACCCCTTTTTGTCCAGCAATCCCGCACCTAAGTTGATGTGAGTCATGCATATAAACTCTTCAGCTTCTCCATTTCCTATATTATTCCTAACATCTCCCTATTTTGTTCTTACCAATTATGCTCCTTAATCCCTGCATGTTTTCCCCAATTTTCCCCCTTCCCTCTCCCAGCTGATAATCCTCCAAATGATCTCCAAATCTGTGATTCTGTTCCTCTTCTGGTTGTTTGCTTAGTTTGTTCATTTGAAGCATTTGTTTGTTTAGATTCAGTTGTTGATAGTTGTGATTTTGTTGCCTTTTTAATGTTCATGGTTATGACTTTTTTCTTTTTCTTAAATAAGTCCCTTTAACATTTCCCATAATTATGGTTTGGTGCTGATGAATTCCTTTAGCTTTACCTTATCTGGGAAGCACTTTATCTGCTCTTCAATTCTAAATGATAGCTTTGCTGGATAGGGTAATCTAGGTTGTAGGCCCTTGCTTTTCATCACTTTGAATATTTCTTGCCAGCCCCTTCTTGCCTGCAAAGTTTCTTTTAAGAAATCTGATAGCAGTCTTATAGAAACTCCTTTTCCCTTGCTGCTTTTAAGATTCTCTCTTTATCTTTAGCCTTTGGCATTATAATTATGAAGTGCCTTGGTGTGGTCCTTTTTGGGCGTAACTTGTTTGGGGCTCTCTGTGCTTCCTGGACTAGTATATCTATTTCCTTTGCCAGATTAGGAAGTTTTCTTTCATGATTTTTTCAAATAAGTTTTCTATTTCTTACTCTTTCTCTTCTCCTTCTGGCACCCCTCTGATTTAGATGTTGCCACATTTGGAGATGTCCCAGAGGTTCTCATTTTCTTTTTTTGTTTTTTAAATACTTTGTGTTTTTTAAAAGATCTTATTATTTCCAGAGAGAGAGGAAGGAAGAGAAGCAGAGAGGGAGAGAAACATCAATGTATGATTGCCTTTCACCTGCCTCCAGCTACGGACCTGGCTGGAGAACTGGCTTGCACCCTGGTTATGTGCCCTGGCTGGGGAATTGAATCAGCAACTTTGGGTTCGCAGGCTGGCACCTTGTTCACTGTGCTACCAGACAGGACTCATTTTCTTTTTAATTCTGATTTCTTCTTTTGTTCCGGTTGAATATTTATCTCTTCCATATCTTCCAAACCATTGGTTTGAATCCCAGCTTCCTTCCCATCTCTGTTGGTTTCCTGTGGATTATTCCCTATTTCACTTAGTATAACTTTCATTTTTACCTTTATTTATTTAGTTATTTATTTATTGCCTTACTCAAGGAGTTTGCTGAGCATCCTGATAACCATTGTTATGAACTCTGCTTATGATAGGTTGGCTATCTCCATTTCACGTCATTCTTTTTCTTCAGTTTTGTTCTGTTCTTTCATTGGGGCCATATTTCTTTGCCTCCTCAATTTGGCAGCCTCCCTGTGTTTGTTTCTATGTATTAGGTAGAGCTGATTTTAGTCCCTGGCTTAGTAGTGTGGCCTATGTAGCAAAAGCACCTGCAAATTGTGTGGGATAGAGCTTTAGTTAATTGCCAGGGTTGGGCAGTCACTTGACTGCTTTATGGCTGTGTGGCAAGGGCTTGGAGGGGGACAACGTCACTGCCTGGCCTCTGGCAGTTTGCCCAGTGCGTCCACCATTTCCAGTCACTTCACCTACTTTCTGTGTGCAACTGGCGTCCCTCCAGCTGAGGCCCCCATGGGAAATCCTGGAATGGGTGTGTTTGTGTATATTCTAAAACCATGCTGGCCACTTAAGTGGTCAAAATCTGGCAGATTCTTCTGCCACCCCAACCACACTGGTTTTTACACCCAGAGGTAACAGGCTTCTAATCTTCAGGGTGCTGAAACCCTGGGCTATGTGGTCTGGCCTGGGACTGGGATTTCTCACTCCCAAGTTATGCCTGTGATCCATTCCCCCACCACCACCACTACCACCTTCCCATGCCACGCCACTTCTCCACCCGTATCTGCTACTTCTCCCCTCCTACCCATCTGGATGAATGTGTCTTCTGTAAATCCTTGGTGGTCAGACTTCCATACAGCTCAATTTTGCGACAGTCTGGGTATTATTAGTTTTGAGACCTGGTTATAATTCTGTGTTTGCACAAGGAGGTGAAGTATGTCTATTTACAGTTCCATCTTGACTGGAAATCACACATCATGTTTTTGATTTGCATTTCCCTGAGAGCGAATGATGTTGCGTATGTGTTCAGGTGTTTATTGGCCACTTGTATCTTCTCTGGAGAAATATCATGCCCAACTTTTGAATGTCCCACTAGACTTTCATAAAGATGAAAAATGGTTATAATAGGAATCTAGAAACTAATTCTAGTTTACATATAACCATGATAATATACAGTGAATTCAAGGAATACACCTACCATGCATATTGAGTCCATTTTTATACCTTATTTTGTTTGGGAGCTTAGCAAATTTTGCTTATATTCCAAAAGACATTATCTGTGACTTGTGCCCTCATGGTATTTGAATTGTTAGTGCAACGTGCCTTTCTATATCAGTCTGCATATGTTGCTGTGACATGCAAATATGTATTCAAAGGAATTTCAGACACTTTTAACAGAGTTAGTAACAGGGACCTGTTGAATGTTAACAAAGGGTTGCTTTTAAATATTTTATGTTACCTCTAACATATATTTCAAATGCTTTGTGATACTGTTATTATACACAAGGTCTGTCCAGAAGGCATCCAGTCATGTGCTCTGAAAAATAGACATTTATTGAAAAAGATACAAGATATGAGAAACATTGTCAGTCCCCTTCAAAGTAGGCACCCTGGAACCTCACAAGGTTCTCCCAATCACCATCAGCCGCCCCAGTGTATTTTCCTGTCTCTCATCAATAGTCTGAAATCTCTTCCTTTTAAAGGTGATTTTAGTTTTGGGAAAAGCCAGAAGTCACAGGGCACCAATCTGGGTTGTAGTGGGGCTGAGTCACCTAGGTGATTCACACACACAAAAAAACAAAAACAAACAAAAAAAAAAAACTGCACAAGACATGATGCATGAGTATGATGCATGAGTGGGTACATTGTTGTGATGAAGCTGCCAATCACCAGTTGCCCATAGCTGCAGCCTTCTGAAACATCCAAGTAGTTTCTGTGGAGGAGTGTTCAAACTTAATGCAAAATTTGATGCAGATTCACTGCTGTACTTGCTCAATCTTTGAATCATTTGAATGTGATGGCCACAGAGTACACATGCTCACTCAAAGGCACCTACAGCCCCCACTGACTAGTACAGTAAAGTTGTCATTGTTCACACATGAGCATTCCAGTCCATTCTCCTTGGCTGCCAGGCTACATCACTGTCGCACAAACAGTTCTCATTATATTAACAATGGCTGGACTTTTTCCGGACAGACCTTGTACACTATGAAAATTACATATTAAGTAATTTGTAATGGTCTGTTGTTTTTCTATCTTACTTTGGGATTCTGTTCCCAGAAGCCTGTGAAACAATCCTCTTGGTAGCCTCTTCTGATATAGTATTATTTTTCAATCTGCCTACTTCCTCTTTGCCTATCTGAAGATATACTATCCGAGGTCTTTTGACCTTGATTGGATGTGTTGGGATTTTAATACAGGGGATATGTTTTTTGTGCATATGATACCTTATCACTATCTGTCTGGTGTAATAATAAAAGGAATTATTCTACAGTGTAGTAACAAATATGATCCAACTCGTTTATACAAATGTCATGCTTTCTCATTTTCTTCATTACATTGTCTGTAATGTGTCCTGCCTATTAACTACATTTCAATTATGGTTGTTTCTCTCTTTCTCTTACCATACACAAATAAGTCTGATATATCAAAATATATATCCTTGTTTATATTTTCATTTTCACTTGTGCTTCTGGCTCTTTAATTTTCCAATACTTTTTGTCCAGATTCCAGATGAGTTTTTTACTTCTCTTAAAATTTTTGTTATAACCAGAATCAAACATCTGACCCCTTTATTATATCTTTTAGCCTAGATATGCCCAGGTATTTACACATTGAAAAACTTATTTATAATAAATTACTTTTCCATTGTCTCCCTTATATTAGGCTTAGGCTATTACATTGATTTTCTGGAATTATATGTGGAAATCATTTATATTATCTATGACTTTCATTCCAGGATAATAAAATAAGTATTACAGAACATTAGCAATAAAAATGGGACATTGGATCTGAGACAGTTGAGAACTATGGCTTATTCATTGCAGGACAGCAAGCTTCATGGCCAGGCCATCACAGGAGGAAGGGGTACCCTCTCTACACTATGGTAGGTGTTATGATCTCAAGCAAGTAGGGTTGGTTCTTGATACACTAAAGGAATAAGATAATCATCTCTAACCTAAGCCTGGTTGCAAGATTAAAGAAGTTAGTTAACTTTCCTCTCAATTCCAGAGCAGTAAGCCTCAAGGCTCAGTTTCTAAAGTAGATGCTAAAACTCATAATTTAAGGGACAAATTAAAATGTGTTTTATTTTTTTAATTTTATTTTTGTTGTATTACATCCATCCCCTTTTTGTTCCCCTCTGTCCCCCTTCCCACCCACCCATTCCCCCCAAAATCAATCCCACCTATTGTCCATGTCCATGGTAGAATGTGTTATTTTAATCATTGCTAACTATAAATATATTAAAGAGGATCAGAGGGTAACGTATCATGTTTAGGTTCTACTAACTCCAACAACTGTGCAAATAATTGACTGTGAGAGGCTCATGTATGGACTCAAGAGAATATGATAGCCTTCCTGGTTTCCTCTGAAATCTAGTGAAAATGTGGCCAGTACTCTCCCCATGCTCCCTTATGGTGCCAAGTATCATTAATCTTTTATCATTATAAGTCATCTGGGATCTTAAGAGATTAACAGCATAATAGTAAAATTTACAAAGACATGAGACATAATTGAGGAGTGGCTTTTTTAAAGATTTTATTTATTATTATTTTTAGAGAGAAGGGCAGGGAAGGAGGAAGAAAGGAGAGAGACACATTAATGTATGGTTGCCTTTCACCTGCCTCCAGCCACAGACCTGACTGGAGACCTGGCTGGAGACCTGGTTATGTGCCCTGACTGGGAATCAAACCAGCAACCTTTGGGTTCGCAGGCAGGTACCTTTTCACTGAGCCACTAGCCAGGGCTAGGAGTGGCTTAATGATCTGAAGAATCTAGTAATTCCTTTATATTCCAATTTATGTATTGAATATCTTTAAGTAACATAGTTGCTCAGCTGTGGTTTGGGTCTCTACAGTGTCTAGCTAATAAAGGCAAGTTTTGAAATGTCAGTCTGCATGAGCAGACAATACAGAAGCAATATGCATCCATCATAGCTTTCTCAATGTGAATCTTCCCATTTTATTTTAGTTTTAATATATGATTTGATGAAGTTGAAGTAAGTCCAATATCACAACATGTCCTGTAATTAACACATGGTATTATATATAGTAATAAGAGTCACATTGGTCCATGTGAATTGTTTAATGAACACTGTATTATTGATTCAGCCACTAATATGGCTACAACATCCCAGACTGAAGAGATTGAAAGTCATCAACTGCTCTCAAAGTACTTTGGAGAGAAGGTGGGTATAAATTGCATACGATGGAATACCTAAGTCAAGATGGCCAAGAAGAAGACATTTCTGAAAAGGATCATAAAATCTTTTTATGGGAAATATTCAGTAAGAAAAAAAGAGACACTGGATTTCTTTGTCCTTTTCAGACAGAAGGCTCTATGATACAGTAAGAATTATGACTAGCCCTGGCTGGTGGCACAGTGGACAAGGCACCAGCCTGAGAACCCAAGGGTTGCTGGTTCGATTCCCAGTCAGGGCACATAACTAGGTTGCAAGCCAGGTCTCCAGCCAGATCTGTAGCTGGAGGCAGGTGAAAGGCAACCATACATTGATATTTCTTTCCCTCTCTGCCTCCCTCCCTATCCCTCTCTAAAAATAATAAATAAAATCTTTTAAAAATACATTTTTAAAAACTATTTAAAGAAAGAATTATGACTAAACTAAAATGAGGTTTGGGGGGTCATTTGATGGCTAATTTCTTGATTGAAATTGCTGGTTTATTCATTGTATATAGTTTAATAGCACATACTTTTTCTTTTGTTTGACCAGTCACTTCTGTATAAAAAAAATTTTTTTTTTCTTTATTGAGTTTAGAAGGAGAGAGAAGCATCAATTTGTTATTCCACTTATCGATGCATTCATTGGTTGCTTCTTGTATGTGTCCTGACTGGAGATGGAATCTGCAACGTTGGCATATTGGGATGGTTAACACTAACCAACTGAGCTACCTAGTCAAGGCCTGGCCAATGACTTCTTAATAAAATGCAGATCCTTAATGAAATATGACTTCTTATAGATTCAGCAATCCTTTTGTTTACTAAAGGATTAGTTTTCTAAGGCTGCCGTCCAAATACCACAAACTGAATAGCTTAAACAATAGTTTGGAGGCTACAAATAGAACATCAAGGTCTCAGCAGGACCATGCACCCTCTGAAGGCACTAGGGAAAGATCTGTTCCAGGTCTTTTTCCAAGATCCTGGTAGTTTTTTGGTTCTTGGGAGCATAACAACCTTCACATGTATTCTTCTCCTTGCATGCGTGTTGTAACCAAATTTCTCCTTTACATAGTACACCGGTCATGCTGGATGAGGGATCCACTCTAGTCCATTAGGGTCCTCTTATCCAGTTACTCCACAACAACCATATTTTCAAATAAGGTCAAATATTGAAGTACCGGAGGTTAGAACTTCAACATGTGGTGCTGGGGGGAAATAGTTCACCACATAACATTTACCTGTTTGCTTAAAGCAAATGCTTTGTCTATGAAATTACAGTTCTGGGAAAGGAAGTAAAATAGTGGTTTTTGAATAATGGTATGACAACCACGACTTCTACTTTCAATTTCAAAGTTTTCTTACTTACTTTGCTTCTTGATTTTAAGGAAGAAAAATACCAGAAGTCTTGGGCAATTTTAAGTGTCCATAAAATATTTTGAGTGTTTTTTATGAGAGACAATAGAATAGAGATACAACTACCTGTCAGAGAAATGTAGGCAAATTTACCCACAAAACTCAGGGTGTTGAGAAATTGCTACTTTTAGATTTGATCCTGTAGAACATGAATGACATACACTGCCCTTCAGGTTCCTGCTTCTATTTTCCTCAAGTTTAAATATCTTCTGCCCTAGGCCCTGGCTGGTGGCACAGTGGATAAAGCCCTGGCCTTCAAACCCAAAGGGCACTGGTTCAATTCCCAGCCAGGGCGCATAACCAGGTTGTAAGCCAGGTCTCCAGCCAGGTCCTTGGCTAGAGGCAGGTGAAAGGCAACCATACATTGATGTGTCGCTCCCTCTCTGCCTCTCGCTCCCTATCCCTCTCTCTAGGAATAACAAATAAAATCTTTAAAAAAAAAAAAAAGAAAAAGAATCTTCTGCCCTGGCCAACGTGGCTCAGTTGGTTGGAACATTGTTCTGTAATCCAAAAAGTCTCAGGTTCCATTCAGGTCAGGGCACATGCCTGGGTTGCATGCCTGGGTATGTGCGACAGGCAACCAATCATTGTTTCTCTCACATGAATGCTTCTCTTTCTCTCCACCCCTCCCCTTTCCTCTCTGTCAGAAAGTAAAACAGAAAAAATGAATCTTCAGAGCAAAACCCAACCCAAGCAAAAATACGAAGTAAAGGAGAATTGCCCTTTCAGCTATTTTTTCCCTTCCCTTGTTTCCTGCCCTTGCACAGTGTCCCTCAGATACCTCACTGTGCAAGTGCCTTTCTTGGGTGACAGTGAAGAAATGAGGACGGGGAGGAGGTTGCAAGCTGGGTGCGGCAGAGAGCAGACAGCCAAGAACCTGTCTGTGGGTGTTGGGAAGAGGCAGGCAGGGTCAGGCAGTGCTGCATATGAGCCCAGTCTGCAATTCTTCAGCGCATGCCCCATCGCCCCATCAGGCTTCACTTACTAAACCCTAAATGCAGTAGCTCCATAGAAAAGGGGGCAATATTTTCATGCAAGTAATCTTTGTATTGGTCCTGCAGTCACATGGCGCAATAAGGACTTCAAGACATAGTGCAGACAGCATAGAATTCAAAACAAAGAAATTCAGATTTGTTTCCTGAGTTCCTAAGTAAATGATATCATTAAGCTTTTCAAAACTGTGCTTTTATCATTTATGATGGTATCAGATAAGAAGGTATTCTCTAAGGGCTATATTGAATAAGGTTAGTTGTGGCAGAGACTACAGGCTAGCCTCCATCTTTGGGTACACAGTCAGACTGCTTGTCTCCTTGTCTCTTACAGGCAGGTAGAGCCACGTGACTATGTTTTCTCCAGCACAAAAGTTCTCTCCAGCACAATGTGAGCGGAGTGACAGGTGCTGCCCCCCAACCAGGCTCAGGGAAATGTCCCGCAGCTGCTGCTCCATGCCCTTCCCATTCTGCAGGCTGGTTGAAAATGATGATGAGGCTCTAGAAATGAAAATTCTTAACCTGGGGTCCATGGAGCCCCAAGGGTCTATGAATAGAATTCAGGGAATCTGTGACTTAAATGAGGAAAATCTTTAAATCTTTATTTTCACTAACTTCTATCTGAAATGTTGCAGTTCCTTTCATTAATAATATAGGCAACAAACACAGTACTATAAGCAATAACAGACCTTTTTACCAATAATAATCACCAATATTGTCATATTTTATTGCAATTGTTGCAGACATCTCAAAATGCAATGTATGCTTATTGCTACTTTGATATAATGGTCTTATTATTTAATGCATTAATAAAAAGCACACATATTACCATATCACAAATTAGCTCTTTTAATGCTTTAAAATCTGTATTTCAGTGTAATTTTCATTATGGGATCTTAAATATTTTATCTTATACATTTGTAAACATTATTCCAAAAAGGAAGTTTACAGGCTCAACCACTGTCTAAGTGACCTATGACACAAAAAGTTTAGGGCCCCTGGTAGGGTCATGTTATGGCAAAAAAAATATATAGACACAAAAGGCTATTTACAGAAGGTCATCAGGGAGGGGAAGGAAACTCACTACAAAGAAGCATAGGGCACTTCTGTGGAGCAATAGAAATGTTCTATATCTCAAATGCGATAGTAGTTACACAACTATATGTATTGTCAAAACTCACTGAACTGTACACCTAAAAAAATATATTTTACTATATGTAAGTAAAACTGACTTTTAAAAGTCAGTTTGGATAATGGATAACAGAATCACCAATGAAAGGAACCTGTGAAACCACAGGAAGGAGAGTCACCCACTGACCTAAACAACTCTTATGTCAGAGAGAATAAATTTCAGTTGTGTTGGGTCCAACTTTGGGTCCATTTGTTACTACAGCTTAGACTACTTTAACATATTTAGTAAAATTATTTTGTAAACTGTGAAACATAATACAACTGTTGAAATGAAAATATTCCTGTTCAAGTTCTGATGCTGTTACTTGATAAATTTTCATAAGTTAGACCACTTCTCTAAACTTCAATTTCTTCATCCACAGAATGGATAGAATTGGTAATACTTTCTGTGAAATATGAAAGACTATATAAATCTCAGCCTAGAGTCAAAGCAAATGAAGAAGTGTTTTTTAAGTAATCACCTGCTCCATGGGTGTTTGTAGAGCAAAATCTAATGCATTTGCAGTAAATAAAACCTAATATGATACTTTCCTTAGCCCCCCTTCTTTATCATATCTCATAGCTAGATAAGATGTTTAAGGCCCTCTAATCCAAGTTTTTAATTTTCTCTTTCTGCTTGGAGGAACAAAGCTAAAGCAATAGCATAGCTTCAAATTCTGAGAAACAAAATTGGCAACTAAGACCCAGAGCTGAAAGAAAAGGTGCAGAAAATCCCCACATTCTGAATCAAAGCCACAACTATGGAGGGCAAGTTACCATTCAACAGAGCTTGCGGAGAGCTGCAATTCTGGAAGAACCGAGTAAGGAAAAAACTGGAAAAGAAGAGGTCACGATTTGAGAACCTCTAATTTTATTAAAATGTTACAATTATCTTCCCCCTTCCCTTACCTCCTGAAAGCCAAAGAAGGGCAATCGGGAAGACTGAGGATTCCTAAACTCTCCCCTTCAACTCACCTGGGGAAGAACAATTAGTATCTTGTCTAAGAGTAGATAAACGACTGGATTAGCCACATGTCTGGTGCTGCTTCAGAGATATTTTGTCTGGGACAGACAACCTGCGTTTCTACTGTTTGCAGAAAAAAGGATTCTGGAGTGTCTGTGGATCAGAGAACTGCAGCTGGAGGGGCCTGAGCCATCTTGCTTTTACTGTGCTGAACAATCACCCAACAGTTGATGGGACCCCAAGTGAAGTGGACTGCCTGAGGCAAGGGCTGTGGGCCTGGTGCCAGATCTGCCAGGCTAGGGACTGTGCAAAGAGAATATCCATATTAGCATCCTTCAAAGAACCAACAAGTACCCTCAAAGAGAATCGGCATTTGTTACTACCACAAATGTGTAAGCACGAGTCACAATCAACAGGGTAGTAACTACCACTTCTCTATAAGGAACTGCAGCCTCTGCCTTTCCCACTGCTTCCCACCCCAGCACCATACTGGAAGCGGTGAGAAAGTAGGCATGAGGGAGCTGCCTCACATAGTGTCACTGTGTATCCTCTCTCGACTCCAGGCAGCCAGGACACAGGGCTTCCATCGGAGCCACTAACCAGCTCCCAACAACAACAACCACTTTTCTCTAGTCCTTATCCTACCCACCACCATCACCATCATCATCACCATCACCCCATCTCCACATCTACCCTTACCACTACTATCATTACCTGTACTGAAGACCTTACATGTATGGGTAGGTGTGTGGGTAGAGATTTAGGCTGAATATGAGTTTGAGATTTGGAAGTGAATTTTACTAAGTTTTAAAACATGGTCAAGAAACTAAGAGCTACATGTCTTGAAAGTCATGGAGCTGCACTGCGGTGTGTCAAAGGAACCCAATAAACTGACATTCATTGAGCACCAAGTACTTCCCAAGCACTAAGTTTGGCACTTAGTTAAATGTGATCTCTTTCACAGATAAGAGTTCTTCCTTGATGAAATGGTTCCTGAGCCAAAGCAAACTGCTGTCTTCTTTCCAACCCCAATAGCAAAAATATCGGTTTGCCAATAGACTATGTTTAAATACATCTTAATAAGTACACTTACCGGTAAGGTAATTATTAGTGTGTCATGAATTAAGAGTCTGAGACAGAAGCAAGAGGCCCAGTGGATCTCAGAACTTTGTCAGGAAACTGCCCATAAAGGCATTAACTTGTTGGTTAATAAATGCTCACGTAACAGAAAACATGGGATTTAAAAATTGTTTCTTGTCATCATGTATTTAACTTGTACATGATCACTATTTATTTGCAGAAATTGAGAACACCAGTTCTGAGACATACATCAATACAAAAACAAAGCCACGACAAATATTAACACTTAAAAAAGCTAGATCTTATGAATCATGCCAATAATTTTTAAAGAACAAGATATAATTAGGAAAATTTGTTAGCAATTAAAACACACAAAGTCTGTCTAGAAAAAGTCCAGCCATTGTTAATATAACAAGAATGGTTTGAGCAACATCGATGTAGCTGGCAGCCAAGGAGGGTGGACTGAAATGTACATGTGTGAATAATGACAACTTCACTGTACTAGTCTGTGGGGGCGGTAGACATCATTGAGTGAGCATGTGTACTCAAATTACATTGAAAATGACTTAGCATGTACAGCAATGAATCTGCATCAAATTTTGCATTAAGCTTGACCATTCCTCCATGTAAACTATTCAGATGACTATGAAGGCCACAGCTATGGGCATCTGATGATTAGCAGCTTCATCATGACAACACACTTGCTCATGCGTCAAGTTTCTTGCAGTTTTTTGGCAAAACATCAAATCATCCAGGTGACTCAGTCTCGCTACAGCCCAGATTTGGCACCCTGAAACTTCTGGCTTCTCCCAACGCTAAAATCACCTTTGAAAGGGAAGCAATTTCAGAATATTGATGAGATTCAGGAAGATACACTGGGGCAGCTAATGGTGCCTGGGAGAACTAACTGTGAGGTCCTCAGGTGCCTACTTGGAAGGGAACTGAAGCATCATTGTCCTAGATACACTGTTTCCTGTCTCTTGTATCTTCTTCAATAAATGTCTCTATTTTTCATATTACGTGGCTAGATTCCTTCTGGACAGACCTCATATATGCTAATGGCAAGTGGTGGTTTGAGAATTATTTTATTTTGCATTATTGCTATCACTGCTTTTTTTTCTGGGTTTTGTTCCTGGCTAGCCAAAGGTTCACCATGCAATGATTTACCAAAACAGAAACTGAAAATCCAAAATTAAGGATAAATTCATGATAATTCTTTACCACGCCCAGTAGAAATAAAAGTCCCAAATAGCAAGGTGAACCATTGTTATAGAGGGCTGAATTTTGTCCCCTCAAAATTCCTCAGGTAGTCCTCATGCCCTCACACTTGTGAATGTGACTTTACTTGGAGAGTGTCTTTTAAGAGGTAATTAAATCATTAGGATGAGCCCTAATCCAATATGACTGGTTTTCTTATAAGAAGAAAAAAGTTGGATACAAACATACACAGAGAAAAACCATGTGAAGACACAGGGAGAAGACAGCTATCTACAAGACAAAGGGAGAGGCCTCAGGAGAAACCAGTCCTACCAACACCTTGATCTTGGACTTGTGGCCTCTGGAATATGAGAAAATAAATTTCTGTTATGTAAGCCACCCAGGCTGCAATACTTTGTTGTGACAGCCCTAGCAGACTAACAAAGGTATCATCATTTTCAACTCTATATTTCACTTAAAATCATAGCATGGTAGAGCTTAAAAGTGCCCAAGCACCAAGTCTAACTCTATCATAATATGTATAGTTAATACTAACTAGCAGTATCAAGTACCCAGTGTTGGGGGCATATATATTCTGGTATTTATATCAATCCTTCTCTATGTATTTGTTATTATCCCCATTTTTATGGATTCCAAGAGCCAATGATTACCAGAACCTGAAATTCAAACCCAGGTCTACTTAACATCAAGGTCCTGAATGCTTTTTCATCCTTGTAAAAGTAAGTTTAATAACTTGATGTTATTTCAATGTCCTGAACTCTTGGACACAACCTAGGAAGAGAGTTAGTTACCTGAAGTTAAGTGATTTGCCTAAAGTTAACTGAGTGACAGCAGAACTAAAGGTGAAATGAAAGTCACCTAACTCCCAAACCTCTCAATTATTATAAAAACATTTTTAAGCTCTGGCTGGTGGCACAGTGGCTAAGGTGCCAGCTGTGAACCCAAAGGTCACTGGTTCCATTCCTCAGCCAAAATGAGGTACAAAATGAAGTTGCAAACCAAGTCTCCAGCCAGGTCCTTAGCTGGAGGCAGGTGAAAGGCAACCATACATTGATGTCTCACTCCCTCTCTGCCTCTCTCTCTTCCCCTCTCTCTAAAAATATAAAATCTTTTTTAAATAAATAAATAAAACTTTTTAAAATTTTATGATCAAGAAAAAAAAAACATTTTAAAAATACATGTGCTGGTTCACGTGCTGGTATATGGTTGCCTGGTTAAGAGTCGACATTCACTGGAACTCTTATTCCTGTCTCATGCTCTGCAAATATTAAGTATTGGAGGATTTGAGTACTTTAGGGCTCTGGACTAGGGCTATCGGTGAG
The DNA here is from genome assembly GCA_004026585.1 of Noctilio leporinus. Lineage (NCBI taxonomy): Eukaryota > Metazoa > Chordata > Mammalia > Chiroptera > Noctilionidae > Noctilio > Noctilio leporinus. Next base: position 14,121 of record PVIW01009988.1, read on the forward strand.
AGTATCTGGAAATTAATCATGGGACAGAGTGGGAGAGGAAGTTATGCTGGTAAGGCTTAGGGTTTGAAGAGGAAAACTCAAATAGCAGGAGTTCAGAACATGAGAAACCAAAGTGTTCACCATACATACAGATTCATAAGCTGGCACACATGTAAGTGCTTTTCTAGACAATCTTCACATAAATGGGAAATTGTGGGGTTTAGAAGGTTTTCTTTGGAAGGAATTGATTTTCCTCTCTTAGGCCTACAGGGCTTTAGGTTGAAGTCCTATAGTTTATACTCGAGCCTATTCCTGACATTCTCATTAAAAGCAGACTACAAAATTGCACTTTAAAAAGCCTAAATAAAACCAAAAGCTCACCACTATTGTGTGAAATAGCCCAAATGGAAGATGCTACGTTGTAAGCATGAAACTATTTTTGTTATGTTAGGGGAAATTGCCTCTTCTAAGCTTCTAAACTGTGTTCATGTAAGTATGCCCTATACCAATGGCTCTCAAAGTGAGGTCCCCACGTCAGCAACATTAAGATCATCTGGGATGAGTCTTGTTAGCAATGCAAAATTCAATACCTACCCCAGATACAGTGTTGAATAGGAAACCTGGCAACGTGTGTTTTAATAAATGCTCCAGGGGATTTTGCTGCAGGCATATGTTTTAAAACCACTACTCAATAATAAATACTTTTAAATTTTTGCAAAGGGTCTTTAAATATTGAACTCCAAAATCTTTAATAAGTAAATGATTTAAAAGAGAACATTGTCAGAAGGATCCAAGACAATTATTTCATCATGTTCTATCCAAGATTCCACACAACCTATTAAAGTGATCCCTGTACTTTGGTCTCTTGGGTACCTGTCAATACTTAGAGTATTGACAATCCTCTTACTTAGAGAAAGAACAATCCTCTGATTGAATAATTGTATAATTACAAATAACAGACACTTTAATTTTTTTCAAAGTTTTGATTTTTCTGTTCTTTTTTAAAAAGGTCATTCCTATGAATGTATCCTTCTAAGATATAACCTAGTCCATTTAGCATTTTAAGATCCAAATAAGAAATACACCAAAATGATAACAGTAATTATCTCTGGGCAGAAGAAGAATGGATAAATTTTTATTCTTTTTTTTAAAGATTTTATTCATTATTTCCAGAGAGAAGGGAAGGAAGGGAGGAAGAAAGGGAGAGAAGCATCAATGTATGATTGCCTTTCACTTGCCTCCAGCTAAGGACCTGGCTGGAAACCTGGCTCGCACCTGGGGAATCAAACCAACAACCTCTGGGTTTGAAGGCCAGCACCAATCCACTGAGCCACACCAGCCAGGGCTTTTTATTCTTGTCTTCACATATTTGCATTAATATTAGTTCTCCAAATATTAAGGTAAGGTTAGATAAGCATGTAAGGTTCCATTAAACCCAAGTGAAATCCATCATTCATAATGACTATAACCAGATTCACTAGTGATAAGTGAAGAAAATATTGTTTTATAAATTGACATAGAATGCATTTTCAGTAAACAAGATTGAACAGAGATTTTTTCCCATTACTTTTCTTGTTGTTTTTTTTCTAACATGCCATAAATGAACTGTTTTTTTGTTTGTTTGTTTTTCTTTTTTACATGAGAATTAGACAGAAATTATTCCAGGAAAGAAGTGAAAATAGATTTAGTTTTATTTATGCAAAATTGTAAGAGGGTTTGTTTGTTTATTTTTGAATGGCCAAATGTTTCCTACTCTAAATAAAGAATAGTCCTTGGGATCAACAGAGAAATTTTTTTTACAAAACATGAAGTCATTGTATAAAACCCCTTGTCATGCTTAATGGTCCTCAGTTCCATGGGCTGTTACTCTCTTTGGTTGATTGGCAGTTATATTGTAATGAAAATGGATTCATATTTTAGCTACTCTTTATTGCAGCAACTAAGATTGAAGTTTTTATTTTCCCCACTTTGATTCTTAAGATGTGTTTTCCTTAACAGAGATCTATTGTTTTCATTTTTTAATGTTTTTCATTTAGATATCCTTTAGGTACTTCCTGTGAATTTTATGGGCCTCCATTCTTATTATTGCTGTAGTTGTCATTTCTGAAATCAATGAAGCATAGCCTTTTATAGGATTGACTTGTACCAATTTACTGAGCTAGAAGAAATATTGGCATTCTATTTCTTTACTATTTCCTACTTGAATAATGGCTGTATGTAATGTCACTAGACTAACTTTTTAAAATTCTAAATAAGATTTTTTTTCCTTATGTTTAGTTTTGTCATCTCTCATATACTGTGCTTTTGTCTTTGCATTATGGTTTAGTAAAGAAAGCATTCAGTCAAAATTCCTCAATTAAGTTCAATTTCTGCCACTTAGCTTGTTCTATAAATCACTTAACTTTGTTGAACTCCAATTTTTTCAGCTGTAAGTGGAAGTAATATTAACTATATCATAGGGGTATAAAATAAATAATGTAATAGTGAGACCATGACATTTCATAATAACTTTTATTGTTTTCTATACTGACTTGAGTGCCCCCAGTAACATGAAATAACTCAAGAACAATACAGAAAGAGTATAATTCAAATAAATTGAAATTTATCTTCAGAATTGTTCTTGTTACATTTTTTTCTGCCACATACGCACCATTCACTAACATACCACCAGCCTTTTTTAGTTTACCACCTTTTACAGGTGTTTGGTGAGGGAGGTTTTTAACCAGGTCTAAAAGCAGTTTCTCCACTGAAAGGGTTTGGGGTTGGAGGCTGGTGGTTTAAAAAAAAAAAAAAAAAACACTAGAAGGAATAAAAATCTAAACATTCCCTCAGCACTTCAACCGTCTGTTCAACCTTTACATTTCCCTCCTGCATCCCCAGAAATGACTGGCACATCTTCCCCTCAAGCTAGTTTGAGGATGAAGAGTGGTTCTTCTAGAGGGATAAAAGCAGACAGATGGCTATTTAAGTGTGCAGATAGTAATATACAGGGTCACGAAATTTCATGGGGATGAATGGAGTATCAGAAGAGTAAGGAACAGATGGAGTTCGTGAATGGATGAAAGACAATCCCAGAAAAACTTCGAGGAGTTTGACAAGTCATACAGGAATAGACATGTAAGGAGGTCTCAGTTTTAGGGTAAATGGAGTAGGGAACAAAAGTAATAGTTCTAGGCCACTAGGATGGGAATTTGAAATGGGTTCCACACTAACAGAGATTGGTGGTTAAACACAGATACGGAAAGGAGTGTGAATCAGTGTAGGATTTCTGATTTCACTGTTTTTTGCCTATTAATTAAAAACCTTTCTCCATTAGAAGACACTTTATTTTCCCTTTATTCTCTTTTTTGAATATCTTTTCATATTTCTAAGAATGAAGAAATTACTTCGTATTAAGTGCAAATAATAACGGAAAATAGTACTCATTCAAAAGAACAAATGGATTCTGTGTACCTTATATAAGGATGAGAAAACTCTTATAACACTAAATGACTCAACATATTCATTGGAGACAATTACTCTCAATTGCAATCCCTCAATTACTCTATCCAGGAAAGCTATAGCTTAGAATGCATGGGGCACATAAGTGCTTCCCAGACAAAGTAAAAGCTAAAGAAGTTAATCATCACCAAGCCCTTATTAAATGAAATGTAAAAAGGGACTATTTAAGAAAAAGAAAACTATAAACAGTAAAATGACAACAAACTCACAATATCAATAACTGAATCTAAAAACAAAAATAAACTAAGCAAACAACCAGAACAGAATCATAGATATGAAGATCATATGAAGGGTTATCAGGGAGGAGGAGAGAATGGGAGGGAAAGTGCAGAGATTAAGAAGCGTATGGTAGGTACAAAATAGGGGAATATTAAGAATAGTAAAGGAAATGGAGAAGCCAAAGAACTTACATGCATGACCTATGGACATGAACTAAGGGGACTGAATTGCTAGAGGGAATGGGGTCCAGTGGAGGGGGACAAAGGGGAGAAAATTGGGACAACTGTAATAGCATAATCAATAAAATATACTTAAAAAATGTTGCAAACTAAAAAAAAATTACTGTGAACTTTAAAAAAGTAATAATTTACATGAATACAACCAATAAAGATTATTTAATAGATCTTAAATATTAATGTTGAATTAAGTACCAACTTTAATTTAACTGAAATAAAGCCAGAGAATCCTGAAAGAATAAGTTTGACACGGATGAGCTGTCATTTTATGAAAATAAACCATTATAAAGCAGCTGTTTGGCAGGCATTGTTGATAACCAGCAATACCAAATAATTATTAATCATTATAGGTAATAAAGGTTTTTATCACTCCTAACATGACCGTCCCAAAACAAATGTTTACTTCTTATATTCACACTCATCTTTCAAAGAAATCTTCCCAGTTCCTGCCACACTATAGAGTGGGACATGCAGTCTTATCACTCATTAATCAACCCATTCCTATGACCTCTCAACCACATACCACAAAAGATACACTAGATTTGGGGTTAAAATAAACTACAGCACCAATGTAACATTATCTTATCCAGAACATGGGAGTAATTTGGGAAATACATTAACAGCACACCTCCCCTCAATCTCATCATTTCACACGCAAGGTGATGGAGACTTCTAATAGGAGGAACAAACTAAGTGATCCTTCCATTAGACATAAACCTAATCGCTTTAGCGCTACTAAATTTGCCACAGTAAGTTGAAATATAATGAAATCACCATCACCAGCAAACACTTCTGGTGTCTATGATGAGTAAACATGATGTATGGCTGTATGGATACCCAGAGAAACACTACACCGTATCTGACCTCAAAGGGGTTATGAAATAATTGGGAAACAATTGGGGAATTGGAACCCACCCCACCATTCTTTTGATATTGTTTCCGTAAATGCTGATTCTGACTAATATGTAGCTCATAGATAAATAGTATGATTGCATAAGAATCTTAAGAACTAACTGCTCAAAAGATACAGACTTTGACTTCAGGCATCCCAGCTCCGGGAGGTTTGCCAGCCTTCAACCGTGGAGCCAGCACAAAGTGAAGCCAGGATGATGTAAGCCAGCCCATCACTGGCCTTAGCAGAATGGACGTTGCTCTTCTGTATGTAGAGAACTTTTCAACCCCTTCCCTTGGCCTCTTGGCTCTGTTCCCCTCTCCCTCCTTATTAAAACCTCTGTCTGTACTGAGATAGAGAAATGGGCTTTGAGATACAAGTCCTCCATCTTCCCAGGAAGATGGGTTTTGGGACATAAGACCCCCATCTTCCCAGGGAGATGGGCTTTGAGACAAGAGTACCCCATCTTCCAGATGACAGGCATCTATCTTAATAAACCACTTTCCCTTACATCAGCACCTGCCTCTCAAGTATTGGCTTTTGAAACAGTGGGCAGCCCAACCTGCATTGGCTACAGCATTACAAGTGAATAAAATACAAGGTAGTATGAGGCAAACTACAACACTAGATGAGCATTGAATCTAAAAAGGGGTAAGTCAGCATTTAATTAAGATTCATTATATACCTGTGAGCCAGTCACTGACCAATGTGCTCTACATGGTTGCATGCTTAATATGGATTTTAAGAAAATTGACTTTATCCTAAAAAAATAATCCAGAATTTAAGCAATTCAGGCATAAAATGTTACAAAATATTATTCATGACCATGAATAATGGAAGCAGTCTAAATATTTAATAGAAAATAATTTTGATACAACTATAGAAGAAAATTATGCATAGCCATTAAAGGAGATATTTACAAATAAATCATTTTAAGTATGAGAACATGCTAACTCTAGTGTAATAGTATACTCACTAAAATGAAGTATAGAAAATATATATGCATTATGACCTCAACTTTGTGCCTTAAAAAACTAAAATATTATAGCAATTATCTATTTTAAAAATTAGTAAAGGAAAAGTATTAAACATTTACCTTGCCTTTTTAAGAAGAACCAAAGTTTATGATGGAGAGCTCTTTCTTACAGAATAATTTCAACTAATTGATGTAGAAAAAATAGAATTAGGGAAAAAACAATTCTGTAACCCCCCAATGAAGCAATTAATTCAGTCAAGGATCTCAGTGGATGCTGAAACCATTAGGTAGAAAAGTGATAAGGGACTAGCTATTTGAATGTGTCAGCATTTTATACCACCAATTACTTGCCAATCACAAAGGGGAAAAATGGAGGGATGTGGCTATCCCACTTTAATCAGGGAAGCAAAGAGCATCACTCCTAGTGATAACGTCATATCAAATACCTCTTGACATAGACCAGTATAAATTATACAGCATAACCCATGAAAGAGTCTTGCCAAAAATATTTGTATAAATCTAACCAAAGCCTTCCATCTATCTTCCAGTTTATAGAAAAAACATGGAACAAAACAAGTTAAGTGTCACCTTTAAGAAACAATCACCCACCAAAATGTGAGTCATCCTAAAACATTAGTCTCTTTAAAAGGCAATGTCGTAACCAACAAACAAAAATGTATGGACATAGGAGCCCTGGCTGGTGTGGCTCAGTGGATAATTATCAGCATAATTATACATGGTTTTCTTCCTAATTCAAAAAAACATTCTTTAATTTCAAAATTTCTCTTAATTATTTGCATATTATTCTTACCATCATAAAATGTGAGTAAAAAAAAAAAAAAAGGAAGGGATTAGGCCAAATTATGTATTTTTTAAAAAGCCTTAAATTAAACCTATCCATTTAAAGGAACTGTGATGTGGGCTATTGTTGTTTTGGTTCTGATGTTATTTCATTTATTAATTATTTCCAAAAGGAAGTTCAAAGCATATGAAGTCATATTTCAAATAGTATCTTGGCAAAACCATGGGGAGGGCTACAGAAATAGGCCAACCCAGTTATCAACTGCTCATGCACTTCATTAACAAACAAGGGCGTTTTTTAATCTTGAAAAAATTCAATCCAATACCTTCGGGAAACTTTTTCTGCATAGTTATTCAATAACAGAGAAGCCTGGAAAGAAGCAAATGGCAAGGAGAAACAGCATCAGGGAAGTGGGGAAAGATCTTGGAATGAGGATGGGAAACAAATTGGAGATTAGTTTCTAATGACGTAAGTGAAAAACAGGCCAGTGTTGATTTAAACTAGTATCCAAGCAAGACTGCCATTCCTCCCTGCTCCACCAAGACTGTCTAGTCATAGTGATGTTCAAACTGGGGACATAAGAAACCTGTTAACATTAGGTTTAGCTAAGGGTATAAACAGGAGCCTTCAGGGACTCATTCATTAAAAAAAAAAAAAAAAAAAAAAAGATCCAGAAATTAAATGAGCAGGACCTGCCAAGACAAGAAATGACAGAGTGCAGAGATAAAGTTATAAAATTATGTAAAAGATATTAATGCCAAAAAGATAGAGAAAGCACTTAGCCCAGAGCTAAGAATAACAGTATTAAATAAAATTAAGAACTAAAATCATTTGTAACTATTGTTTAAATGATGTCACTGGAACATCTCTTACTATTAATACTTCCCTTTACACACTACTGCTCAATTTAACGTTGACAGTCTCCTAGTATGGGGACTTTCATGGGTCAATGCTTCCCTTTTAGTCAGGGAATGGTTCAAGCTAAGAGTCCTGAAATATTGATATAGTGCAGTAGTGCCCAATTTTGTTGCACGAGGATCATCTGGGAAATTTTTTAAACCCTAGTATTCATGCTGCATCTCCTACCTATTAAGCCACATATCTGCAGGGGGTGCCAAGCTTCAGTCAGGAGTGTCCAATGTGTAGTCAAGTTCAGAAACTAGTGGTATGATGTGCAAAGACAAATGCTGGAAGCTGTACGCACTGCAGAATTCACACTGGCTAAAATATTTTAAGCAACACCTACCCCAGAAGTGCTCACAGCCCAGTCAAATCATGGATCATCTCCATAGAGGCAAAGATATGACACTAGAGAGGCAGAAAGTGAAGAGCTGAGCAACCATAACTAGAAACTGGTTTAAGTTGGTGTGGAACCCCTGTTGGAAGGACAGATTTCATACCAGCTGAAAACAAACAGAAGGTCTTTTTTTTGAATCCCCTTTAATGGGAGGCAATTGAGATCTATCTACTCTGTTACCATTTGAAACCAATTGCAGTTAAAGTTTTTTCATTCCTATTCAATGCTGGTTTTATATTTCGGAGTATTAAACCCATTTTTAATTGTTTCCATTTGTCTTTTGCTCTCTAAGTGTTTATCAACATTCCCCACATAATTTGCTAAGTTTCTTGACTTGCTGTAATGCTTTTAAAAATAAAAATTTAAGTGAATGAGTTTGGAAGTGAATTGAAAAGCAATTTGAAATTTATTTCACTTGAAAAGCATATAATAAAATATACTGAGTTTGGCTTTTGAAAGCAAACTTAAAATTTATGCTCAAATATTCTGAACAAGAGGTCAAATATTATCTCTTCTCTCTCAAATATTTGCCTTTATCTGATGAAAACCTGACTCATTCTTCTCTGTTCCCATCCAATTGTCCACCAGGCTGTCTTTAAACGTGTCTGCATTTTGTTCTGGTTGAGTGATCTCTTCCTTATGTTCCAAGCTGTTGGTTTGAATCCCAGCTTCCTTCCCTTCTCTGTTGGTTTCCTGTGGATTATTCTTTATTTCACTTAGTGTAAGCTTCTTTTGTTCCTTGATTTTTTTTGCTGTACTCAAGAAGTTCTCTGAGCATCCTGATAACCAGTGCTTTTAACTCCGAATCTGATAGGTGGGCTATCACCATTTAATTTAATTATTTTTCTGGGATTTTGTTCTATTCTTTCATTTGGGCCATATTTCTTTGTCTCCTCAATTTAGCAGCCTTCCTATGTTTGTTTCTATGTATTAGGTAAAGTTGCTTTTACTCCCTGTCTTAGTAGCATGGCCTATGTAAAAAGCACCTGTAAATTGTGTGGATCAGAGCCTTCGTTAATTGCCAGGGCGGAGCAAGCCCCCTGACATGGCTTTGCTGTCTAGTGAGGGCTCAGAGAGCGGACAACGCTGTCACCTGGCTTCTGGCAGTTTGCCCAGTACTCACCCCATTTCCAGTCACTTCACCCTCTTCCTGTGTGCAACTTGCACCCTTCCAGCTGCTGCCCCAAAGGTGAATCCCAGAGTGGGCAGGTTTGTGTACGTTCTAAGACTGTGCTGGCCCTTTCAGTGGCGAAAATCCAGCAGTTTCTTCTGCCACCTCCAACCGCTGCTGGTTTTTACAGCCAGGGGTAACTGGGGTCTTATCATCCCAGTGCTGGAACCCTGGGCTGTGGAATCTGGCCTGGGGCTGGAATCACTCACTCCCAAGTTATCCCTGCCATTTATTCTGCTGCCATGCTGGTGCCACTGCCTTTCCTTGCCCCACCACTTCTATAACTCCGGCCTTCCTGCCCATCTGGATCAATGTGCCTTCTTCTAAATCCTTGGTTGTTGGACTTCAATACAGCTTGATTTGCTGACAGTCTAGGTGTTACTAGTTTTGAAATCTGGTTGTAATTCTTTTGATGATTATACACGGAGGTAAAGCATGTCTATCTACACCTCATTCTTGACAGAAAGTCCAAGAAACAAGAACTCAAAAAAAAAAAAAAATGAGGAGGGGTTAGGAAACTCTGTGACATCTCCAAATATGCCAACACCTAAATTATAGAGATGCCAGAAGGAGAAGCAGAGCACGACATTGAAAACTTACTTGAAAAAATAATGAAAGAAAACTTCCCTAATTTGACAAAGGAAATAGACATAGTCCAGGAAACACAGAGAGCCCCAAACAAGTTGGACACAAAGAGAAACACACTAAGACATATTATAGTTAAAATGCCAAAGGTTAAAGAGAGACTTTTAAAAGCATCAAGAGAAAAACATCTATGAAGGAATTTCCATGTGACTATATGCAGATCTCTCAAAACAAATGTTGCAGGCAAGAAGGGACTGGCAAGAAGTTTTCAAAGTGATGAAAAGCAAGGACCTACAACCTACATTACTCTATCCAGCAAAACTATCATTTAGAATTGAAGGGCAGATAAGGTAAAGCTAAATGAGCTCATTGCCACAAAGCCATTATTACAGGAAATGCTAAAGGAACTTATTTAAGAAAAAGATCATCAAAGCCATGAACAATAAAAAGTCAACAAATTCACAACCATCAGCAACAAAATCTAAAAAAAAAGAAACAAACTAAACAAACCACCAGAACAGAAACAGAATGATATATAAAGAAATCATTTGGAGGGTTATCAACTGGGAGGGGGAAGGGGAAGCATGGGGAAATGATACAGGGATTAAGAAGCACAATTGTGCCCTGGCTGGAGTGGCTCAGTGGATTGAGCATTAGTCTGGGAACCTAAAAGGTCACTGGTTTGATCCCCAGTGAGAGCCCATGCCTGGATTGCAGGCTGGGTCCCCCATTAGGGGCGTGCTAGAGGCCAATACACATTGATGTTTTTCTCTCTCTTTCTCTCTCCCTTCCCCTCTCCCTAAAAATAAAATTTAAAAAAAAAAAAAAAAAAACAAGAACTATAATTGGTAGAAACAAAACAGACAGGGGATATTAAGAATAATATAGGACATGGAGAAACCAAAGAATATATATGCATGACACATGGACATAAACTAAGAGGGGGATTGCTGGAGGGAAAAGGGGTACTGGGTGGAGGGGACCAATGGGGGAAAAATTGGGACAACTGTAATAGCATAATCAATAAAATACACTTTAAAAATAACTAAATATATCCCTTCTTCACTGCCTTGCTCTCCATGGTCCCTATTAGTGAGAAGCAATTTTCTAAACCAAGGAACTCTAACATCTAATCTGGGGCAGAAGTAAGATCAGTGTTTTCCACAAGGGCCATTTCCAGAATTCTAAGCCTGATTAATCCTAGGGAAAAGGAGGACAGATCTTAGGTCTTAGGGCTGCTACAGCCCAGGCAGGTCTGACATGGGGCTTCCATACCCACTAATCAAACAGGACGGGAACTTTCTTTCCAGAACTGTTATTGTATTTTGCTTTTGTAGCTGCCTGTAACACAGGAGTCTGCAATCCTAAAATATATAATATTTTATACAGTCTGTCCCAAAAGTATCAGCTGCACAAAATGGTTTAATTATATTGACATCAGCTCAATACTTTTGGGTGGGTATGTGTGTGTGTGTGTGTGTGTGTGTGTGTGTGGCATGTATGTACTGATATAACAACTCAAAGATATAATTCACATACAATTCAGTCATATAAATTGTAAAATTCATTAAGTTTTAGTATAATCACAGAGTTGTACAAGCATTACCATAATTTTAGGACTTTTTATCACCCTAGAAAAAAACCCTGAACCCATTAACAGACATTTCTCTTTCTCCCCAGGGCACCTTGTCCCTCCCTCAATCCTAGGTGACCATTAATATACAGACAGTACTTCCTGTTTCCGTGGATTTGCTGTTGCAGGAATTTCATACAAGTAGAATCATGCAATATATGGTCTTTTCTTTCTGATTTCTTTCATGTCAGAAAACTCAGCATGTTTTCAAGGTTCATCTATGTTGTAGCATTATCAGTATTTCATTCCTTTTCATCAGAAAAAAATCCCATTATATGGACTTGCCACATTTTATTCATCCATTCATGGCTCAATAGACATTTAAATATCTCTTCTTTTGATTATTATGAATAATGCTGCTATAAACATTTGTGTACCAGTTTCTGTATGGCTACATACCTAGGACTGAAATTGCTGGGTCATATGGTTAACGCTGTATTTTATCTTTTGGGAAACTGCCAGACTATTTTTCACAGCAGCTCTGCCAACTTAAATCCCCACAGCAATGTATAACAGTTCCTTCCAATCTCTCCCCTCCCTCACCAACACATGTTATTGTCTCTAATTACAGGCATCCTAATGGATGAGAAGTAGTATTTCATTGTGGTTTTGACTGGCATTTCCCTGATGGCTACTGGCACTGAGCATCTTTTCATGTGCTGGTTGGCTATTTGTAGATCTCCTTAAAAACAACACTTAGTTAAATCTTTTGCTCACTTTTAATTGTGGCACTTCTCTATTTATATATGACTTGCAAATATTTTCTCCCTTTCTATGGGTTATCTTTTCACTTTTTTCCCCCTCACCTGAGGACATGCTTATTGGTGTTAGAGAGGGGAAGGGAGGGAGAAAGAGAGAGAGAGAAACATTAATGTGAGACAGAAACATCTATTGGTTGCCTTTCATACACGCCCCAATCAGTGACCAAACCTGCAACCTAGGCATGTGCCCTGACCAGGAATTGAACCATGACCTTTGGATTCACAAGATGACGGCCAACTAACTGAGCCACACTGACCAGGGCGCTTGTCTTGATGGAGAGAAAAGATATCCATTGAAGCATACTGGCTTCTTTCCCACCCCCCCTCTCTTTTTCTCCTTTTAACTAATCCTATGTAATTGTGGTCCTATACAAGACTTTTAATACATATATGACCTAGAATATAAGCTTTTAATAAAGTGTGGTTTTTATTTGTTTTGCTAAATACTGTAATTTTAAAAGCAGTACCTGGCACATATATAACCTTCGTGAATATCTGTTGAGTGAATGATTGAATAGCATTCATATACAGTCAAATTTTTATCTCTCTGGGCATACATTCCAATTAGTTTAAGTGTGGCCTTTTGAAACTAGGCAGATGATTCTGGCTTCCATTCCAGTGAAACACTAAAGGAGTATCTCAGTCACACACAAACAGCAGGATCATCTGTGTCCCCTCTAATCTTTTTTCCCCTCTGATCTTTAATCTTGACTATCTCCCTCCTATTCACAGAGAAGTTGCTAATTATGCAGCAAAGGAATAGTGTATCCTAGACCTTTCTATGCTGCCTAAACTACAACCAAGAGTGTACTTCAGTAGTCCCTCCTTGCTTGCCTTTCAAGGAACAATTCCCGATTACACGGTTGAATTCTTTTATTATTTTAAGTTTGAGTCCTCGAGTTGTATAGACATTAGTTTTTAGTAATCTAAAGAAACTCAGAATCCCTGGGATCAGGAAGTATAGGGCCCTTGTCACAACTTCATCAGAGGGGCTCTTCCAAGTCCTTCCTTGGATGAACACTGAGGATGGATGCTGGTCCATCAGGGAGCACACCACTGTGGCGAGACTGGAGTGATGGAGGCCCAGACGTGGACAGTTCACTGAAGCCACCACAAACTAGAAACCATCTTTGCTGACTTCTAATATTTGGGCTGTGACAGGCAATCTTTTGTTAAAAGCATTAAGTCTTCTTTGCATATTGATGGTATCATTCTGTTTGCTTTGGTCAAACTCATTGGAGCAAATGTCAGTGGTCTGGAGGGAAAGGGGTGCCTCAAATACTAGTTAAGGACCCTTTCTTCACAGGATAGCTATGATGACCCAAGGTTACCAACAAAATATTTTCATATTCTTCTCATTATGTCATTTCTCTATATTTATATCCTTCATGACCACCAATTGTCTACAGAAAGAATTTCACACTTCTCAGCATAGTAACTATGGTTCCTATAATCAGGTCCCACCTTATCCACTCAGCTTTTCCTCATCTTTCTTTAATATCAACACCTTTCTTCCTGTGAGCCACCTTTCCTGTCCTCTAAATATGTCATACTATCTCCCAACTCTCTGCCTTTGCTTGAACACAGTGATACAATATGTTTGCACTTCTTGTCATTATATTTTAGAAAAGCAATTTAGTGACAGATGGTGAATGCTTTCCACTTCTTACTGTACATTTAACGATTTTTTGGCCCTAGCTTATGAGTCTTATTTTTATTTCTCAAATGAAAAATTTAATGTCAAGAGTTATAGAAGTAGATGCTTCCAAAAACAAGAAAAGAATAGAGCAGTGAAATATGTAGTGCTCAAATATGCAAGAAATGCAAGGTTGCAAACCAGGTCTTCGGTCAGGTCTGTGGCTGGAGGCAGGTGAAAGGCAACCATACATTGATGTCTCTCTCCCTCTCTGCCTCTCTCCCTTCCCCTCTTTCTGAAAATAATGAAATAAAATCTTTTTTAAAAATCTAAAACAATAAGCAATATCAACAGCACAACAAGTTATACACTACCTAATAAGCTTTTTAAAACAGCAAAGAAATATAGGAAAAGAATGATGAATACTTACTGCTCAAATTAGTTGGGTGTAAGATGTATCTAATTTAAAGTATCATTGCCCTGGCTGGTGGCACAGTGGATAAGGCACTGGCCTGTGAACCCAAAGGTCACTGGTTTGATTCCCAGCCAGGGAACATAACCAGGTTGCAAGCCAGGTCCGTAGTTGGAGGCGGGTGAAAGGCAACCATACATTGCTTTCTCTCTCTCCCTCGATCTCTCTTCCTTCCCCTCTCTCTAAAAATAATAAATAAAATCTTTTTTAAAAATAAACTACATTAAAAATAATAATGATGATGATAATAATAAAGTACTATTAAGTTACTGACTTTTCCAATAAACCTAAATACTTTAAATTTTTAAATATCTGTCATAAGCCATATCATAGCACAATTAATAGCCTTCTCAATAAAACAATCAAAAACTCATTAACCAGGGGCCTTCTCAACAAATCAAACTGCATCCCCCCAGTCTTTAATCTTGACTATCTCCCTTCTATTCACAATTAACAACTAATTGTGCTAATTGTGCAGCAAGAGAATAGCAGCACATTCTAGACCTTTCTATGCTGCCTAAACTACAACCAAGAATGGACTTTAGTAGTCCCTTCTTGCTTGCCTTACAAGTGACAATTCTTTGATTACATGGTTGAGTTATTTACTATTTTAAGTTAGAGTCTTCTGGTTGTATAGAAACTAATTTTTATTCCCATTAAAAAAGAATAGAAGTTCACAAAAGAAATACAAAAATAGCCTAAACAGATGAACAAATATTATCACTAGCAATCAAAGAATTATAAATTAAAATGAGATACCACTTTTGCCACACACACTTATACCTATGAGGTCTGTCCTGAAAGTATCAGGCCAATGTCAATGTAATTAAAACAGTTTGCTCAGCCAATAATTTGGAGACAGACCTTGTACATATATCACATTCTGTTTTTTTCAAAGTACTCGCTACAGTAAGGTAAAGTTAGTGAATACTCTCAAACACTGCTGGTAGATCCAATTTGGTTTAATCTTACTAGAAAGTGATTTGGCATTTTAAATAATCTATCATGCAGTTTTATAATCCTGTAAAATTTACATTTTTAATGATTACAAATGTACATATCATTTCTCTACCATTAAGGATGTAAATTTTTCCTGGAGTTTACTATCATCAATGCTGCAATGAACATTTTTACATAATTTTTTGACAGTATCTCTGGTTATTTTCTTCTGATAAATTCAGGTAGATAAAGGGGTAGAATAATTTTCAAGGTTCAGCGTTTAATCAATGCAATCCATTGATCATCCTCCACAAAGCTGGAAGTTAGGCTCTTTTAGGGCAGGGATACTTGTCTGCTTTGTTTAAAACACTATATCCCCAGGACCTGCCACATAGTATGCCCTTAATAAATATTTGTAGAACGTATGATTGAATAACATTTGCATACATATAAATTGTGGCAGTTGCCCTTATTAATTTCTGGGAAGACATTTCACCCTGTCTTATTAAGTAAAACTACAGGCTCATTAGTGCTTTGTCAAGATGTACCAAGCACAAATACAACATTTAGACAGACTTGCCTGTCTTTCATTTTAAAAAAGATAGTAGAATTATAGCAGCAAGTTGGTGATGACAGTTCTCAAGAGGACAGTATTTAATCTGCTGTCATTTCTCCCAAATTGATTTATAGATCCAATAATTTTCATTAAAATGCTAGCAAGATATTTTTGTAGAAAGTCACATATTTCACTGTAGTATTGACTAAAGATAGACATGACAATATAGACAATAAAGATAAATGTAAATAGCCTGGTCTAGTGTAGCTCAGTGGATTGAGTGCTGGCTTGCAAGCCAAGAGGTCATTGGTTCGATTCCCAGTCAAGCACATGCCTGGGTTGCAGGCCAGGTACACAGTTGGGGATGCGTGAGAGGCAACCACACACTGATGGTTCTCTTTCTCTCTTACTCCCTCCCTTCCCTTCTCCCTAAAAATAAATAAAATATTTTTTTAAAGATAAACATAAATATAGACAATGAAAGAAAGTGAAGAATTCAGGAATAGACTCACATATAACATGGTCAATTGATTTTCATCAAAGGTGCCAAGATAATTAAATAGGAAAAATTATTACCCTTTCAAAAGTTATGCTGTAAAAAAATTGCATATTCCTATGCCAAAATAAAGTTACTCTGAATCCTTACCTTATATCATATAAACAAATTAGCTGGAAATTAATCATAAATAAAAGTGTAAATACTAAAACTATAAAACTCCACAAGAAAAGTTCAGAGAAAATTGTAGTGACCCTGGGTTAGGCAAATCATTTTTAATGGGACATAAAAACATAAATTCTGAAAGAAAATAATGATAAATTGGACTCCATCAAAATTTTAAATTTTGCTCTTAAAAAAAATTACTGTCAGGAAAATAAAATGGTAACCACAGGCTTGCAAAAAATACTTGTAATACCTATACCTGATACAAAACTTGTCTCTAGAATAAAAAGAACCCTTTTAGCCCTGGCTGATGGCACAGTGGATAAGGCATCAGCCGGCCTGTGAACCCAAAAGTCACTGGTTCAATTCCCAGCCAGGGCACATAACCAGGTTGCAAGCCAGGTCTCTAGCCAGATCTGTAGCTGGAGGCAGGTGAAAGGCAACCACACATTGATGTCTTTCTCCCTCTCTGCCTCTCTCCCTTCTCCACTCTCTGAAAATAATAAATAAAATCTTTTTTAAAAGACTTTTTAAAGAACCCTTTTAGATCAACAATAATAATATGAACAACCCAATTTTTTTAAATGAGTAAAAGATCCAAACAGAAAGTCATCTCTTTCCCTAAATTTAGACACGGTTCCCAGAAAGTAGAGACTGTGTACCATATATTGAAACTTATCACATTAGAAAGTATACAACTAACCAAGAGGGGAAATAGAACTAATAGTTATTTACACCTACTATGTGCTAGGCCTTACACTAGGTACATTAAATGTATTTTATCATTTGATAGTGTTATTGTAGCCACTTTACAGATTGGAAAGCTCAGACTCAGAAAGGTTAAGTTATATTCCCATAGTTATATCACAAGTAGGCATTTGCCTTGGTTTCTGCCTCCTTCAGTCCATTTCTTCCCCCAGTGCCCTGGTTGTAGGGACAGTGCCTTCCGAGTTCACCCAGTCTGTCTCAGGTGGGCCCTCATCTTCGCAAGCTCCATCCACAATCAGGATGTATAGAAGGCTCTTATGATATTGGCTTTCAAGTTAAACTCACTTAAAATGGACCTCCAGGTTCTGATTAATGACTAATTTATCCACCAATTTGATATACCCTCAAAACACTGAGCCTTAAATCACCAATTCTCTGAATCCATTTCCCAAGCTTCATGTACTGACCTCATTGCCCAGGTTCCAGCATGCTAATGCCTCTGAGCTCACCTGGATTAAATAGCTTTAATTTAATAATGGAAATGAAAGATTATACTAATTATTTGCAGGGCTATGAATTCAATATCTATTAAGGTTTTCATATCTTCTTCCCACCACCACCACCACCACTCACATACACACCACACAAAACTTACACTAATGTAACACTTTGAAAAAATATATTTCCCATGCATTGTACATTTGACTGCCAGAATGTACAGGTTGGTACACTAATTGCTCCACATAAAGTCTCTACACTACGGCATAGTACCCTCCCTCGATGACAATGTGTATGGTCATGTGATTTGCTTTGGTCAAAAACACAAGTAGCAAATGTGACAGCAGAGACTTGGTAAGCACTTGCACATTGGAACTTGCCTTCTTGGAATTACTGTGACTGCCATGTAAGAAATCTAGTACTGGCACTCCATCAACAGTCCCAGATGACTGGCATAAGAGGGTAAGGTCATCTTGGATCATCTGGCTTTAGTCAAAGCCCCTGATCACTGCAGCTGCATAAGTGACCTCAGGAAAAAGCAACAGAACTACCCACCTCAATCCAGCCCAAACTGTAAGCAAATAAATTGTTGTGTTTCAAGTCACCAAGTTTTGAGATAGTGTGTTACTTCACAGCAGGTAACTGATACACAGAATGGCCCTAAGAGATACTATTATTTCCATGTCATAAATTAGGAATATAAAGTTCAGAGAGATTAGGTAGTCAATTCAAAGTCTTAGAGCTAGAAAGCTGCTGAAGAGGGCCTAGAACTTCAGGCTGTCCCCACACAATCTCCCTTCAACAAGTGCAGGAGATTGAAGACCCTAGTCCTCCCCAGACCTCATTTGTTGACCTGGTCACCAACTTCCAGCATCCCTTTAGTGAGCACAAGCGTTCTCCCAGCTTCCTCTTGGCAGGTTGCTGACTCACTTGTTACTTTCATCCTGCAAAAACTAAGGTCAGGGATTATTTTCAGGGAACCACTAATGCAGCTAGTGGAGCATTAAAAGGTAAGGTCTATTCTATATGCAAAGTGAAAATTCTGGTCTGCAGTCCTGAGTTAGGCCATCATAGCACAGAAAAACAGAAACAAATTTACTTGGTCTGGAGGGGAAAAATAAGGGTTATCTAAGAGTTTTTTAAAAATCATTTGTGAAAAATAGATTTTGGAGGCAAAGATCTTATTCATAGAGTGCAATATAGTCATATTAATTCTATGCAAAACTGAAGAATGTAATAGATTTAAACAATAAAACTGAAAATGTGCACAAACTGACTACAATTTTTTAAAAATATTAGGGTATATAAGGCTCTGAAAATGTACTATGGAAAAATCTCACCTTTTCAGAAGGTGACAATTTCAAAAATTGTCTGAAGAGTAAGATGTGAGCATGTTAAACCTTCATTTCTTCCACAACTTTTGGAATAACATCATTATGCCCATGGGGCTAATTCATGGATTTAGTTCCAGGTGAAGCCAAGAGATTCAAAAATACATCCCTCCTTCCCAACTGGAGATATGTTTACTTTGCTTCTAACAAAAGGCTAGTTAACCAGTCTTCTTCTGAGTTTCGGGAGAGAAAAATATTTTTAACTAGAATGTTCACATCTGAACGTTGTTTTGCAGATGATGGTAAAACAGTAAGAAAGCACCTGGCATAAACTAATTGACGTGCTCTCCGAATCATTTGATGAATAACTGTTAGTGTTATGATGTGAGGTCATTACGAAAACTGACTCATCTATAGGGTTCCAATGACAGAGTAGAAAAAAACATGTGAACTCATAAACAAGCTTTCTCAGAACAATTCCTTTTCCGGCAGCTCTCGGTCCACACAATGGCGTGAGCAATCACACAGGTGTAGCCTGGCTCGCATTCGCACCAGTAGCACTGATGAGCCCAAGTAATTTCATACAGGAAGGGAAAGCAGCGTGGGCTGGTGGAGAGGCGCTACTGCCTTCCACCCATCACTTAACCTCTCTGTGGCTCATTGTTCTTGCCAGCAAAAGGTGGGTAGAAAAATTCCTGCTTCCTATTCCACAGAGTTGCAAGCAAGCAAGACGTAAACATGCTTTGAAGCAGTAAAAAAAAGTGCTGTGCAGATACAAAGGGCTGTGTGAGGAGCATAAAAAGCCGGGATCCCTGCGATGCAGCAGCAGCGATCCCAACGCCCAGCCACAAGGCTGCTGCTGATTTTCTCACATGAAAGCAGAGGCAGTTTAAAACACAAAAGACCTAACAGGGAGCAGAAATAAAGGTATGCTGCTTGCAAAAACAATAATAATAATAATTGTGTCTATTCCAGGGTCCTTACACAAGAAACTAATTTTGAAAATTGTCATGTTCAATTTAAGCTACCCTTGGGTGACTTCAAGCTATGCAATGTGCATTTAGCCCATGCTTAAATATATTCTAGAATTCCTCTAATCCTCGTTCATGACAGTAATCCTGCAAAATTTTAGATCCACTTACAAGGACTGATGCACAAGGTTAATAATAATAAATAATTTCTCTTTTTCACCTACTTTCTGAATAATGATTCCCTTTCTGCTGTCTAGTACAAGGGTTCCAGTCTTGTTTACCTACAAGCCACACATTTGTCCCATATCATTTTATTATTTCCATGCATAATTTCCTATGCACTCACAAGAAGAGTATGCTATATTCAAGCCAATTATTTCACTCAATTACATCAATTTTTAAATTATATTACATCTAGCACTTTTCTTGTACCAACACCTCATGTATTTGACAATGTTTTTGACATTTGGGAGGAAACACATTTATGAGTAAGAATCTCTGCATCCAAGAAGCCTATGTTCTAACAAAGAAGGAAGAAAAAGCAAAATGATATCACAAGGCAGACTAGAAGAACTTTGAGAAAGATTTAAATGGCTCTGGGTAGCAACAAAAAACATCATGTCTTGTCAAACTAAGGTTGCTTGCTTTTTTTTTTAATTAAGTTATTGTTGTTGTTGAGGTTGCTTTCTAAATAAAAGGATGCAAAGAAGCTAGTCAGAGAAAGACAAATACCATCTGATTTTACTCATATATGGATCTAATGAACAAACTGAACTAAAAGCAAAATAGAGACAGGCTTATAGTTATAGAGCAGGCTGACAGCTATGGGGGACAGGCGGTTAGGGGATGGAGGGACTGAGCAAAAAGGGGAAAAAAGGCTCATGGACATGGGTGACAGTGTGGTGATGGCAAAGGGAAAAGGGTATAAGGGGGTTAAATGGTAATAGAAAAAATATAATAAAAATAAAAATTTTAAATGATAATAAATAAACCTCAAAGTAGAAATAGAGAATATGTATTATATGCCAACAAATATGTTTTTTGTGAAAATACTCAAGGCATGGATGAGAAAAGGAAGAAGGGCAAGTGGACAGACTTGGAGGTGGCAGAGCAAAGAGCTTGGTCACGGTCCCCTGGCGAGGAAGTCTGGACAGAGTTCAGGGTACCAGTCTCCACAAGGGGCAGGATAAAAAGATGGAGCAAAATTAGCTCTTTTTAACATTTTGAAGAACCTTAATTGCCAGGCTAACATTCAGGATGCTAAAGGGTCTTTGAGGGTGGAAAGCAAAAAAATATATTTCACACACACACCACAAAAATCCTAGCTTTAGCCCTGGCTGGTAGCACAGTGGTTAAGGCGCCGGCCTGTGAACCCAAAGGTCGCAGGTTCGATTCCCCAGCCAGGGCACATAACCAGGTTGCAAACCAGGTCTCCAGTCAGGTCTGTGGCTGGAGGCAGGTGAAAAGCAACCATACATTGATGTCTCTCTCCCTCTCTGCCTCTCTCCCTTCGCCACTTTCTAAAAAATAATGAAATAAAATCTTTAAAAAAAAAAAAATCCTAGCTTTTCCTATTACCCCATCATTAACATATATAATGTGTTAAGTGATGAAATCTAATATATGGTTTCATTTAAATTCTGATCAAATACTGCTTTATTACTTTACTTATTTATTTACAGTATTACTTGTTATACTTACTAGCTTTCTATTTTAAAAATATATTGTCAAGCATCTATTTTTAATTGACAAATACTGTCCACATATTCAGTATCAGAAAAGCTTTCCACAACAGAGTTTCAAATTGATATCTGGACTTCTATTTTCAGCACTATGGTAAACAAAGAACCCTGCTTGGCCTTCCTAAAGAAAACTAAATAGTTGTACACCTGACACTAATATAATATTGTACATCAATTGTAATTTTAAAATAAAATAAATTTTTAAGAAAGAAAACAGAATGCTGGATAAAATTCAATAAAAATATTTTGAATACATCAATTATCTGACTATTTAGTCAGGGAAACTCAGTGAAAGTAGGAGCCCAAAGCGGTAATCAGAGAAATGAAGCTATATTTTGCCTCGGGGAACATTTGTCAAACTGAATGAACTTGCTTTTTGATAAAGCCACAAAGCAGAAGACACAAAGCCCAAATTCACCCAAGGTGGAACATTTAACAGGAGATCCCTTTCATAAAATTAAGACTGCAAGGGGCCATACCTCCAGTATAAGTATGAAGTAGGAGGAAAGCAATCTTCCACCCAAGAAAATGAATGCAAAATTACATTTCTAGAAATTTAACCTTGGAGAGAGAGGGATTTTTCCCAAAATTTCTTACCTATAAGCCAGCCTTCCTTCATGTTTGCAAGCCAAATTCATACCACTTTGGAGGTCCAATAAACTGCAAGCTAAAAAGTCAGTCTAGAGTTGTCCTGGGCTGGAAGTTCCTCCAGGTTCCTGGCAGAAACAAATCAAAATCCTGGAGTATTACCTTTGTCACCATTTCAAAGAACTCATGCAAAGAAGTTCCCAGGAATATGAGGCCACAGGGGATGGAAAAAAAAGGGGGGTGGGGGGAGTGCCATGAGCAAAAGTCAACAGAACAGACCTGAAAAAAAGAATGTCTAAAAAAATGTGAGTGGTTTAAAATATAAAGAAAGGAAAAGACACTGTGGAAATACTGAAACATTTAACATATATGTAACTTATAGAAATAAAAAAAACAATTTCAAAACCCTCAATAGATCGCTAGAAAAAGCTAAAGTGTAAAATAGTATGATCCAAATAAATCATCTAAGAAGGCAGTACACAGAGATTATGATAGAAATTATGAAAGACCAAGAGATATGTCTAATCAAGCTCTAAAAAGAAAAAGAGAATAGGAAAAAATATTTGGGCCAATGATTGACAGTTTCTCAGAAATAAGGGGACACCTTCCACAAGTTAAAGAGCCCTAATGAATCCCAAGCTTGTTAATGAAAGAAATTGCCGGATTACAAAGATAAGGAAAATATTTTAAGTTAGAGAGAAAAGACAGCTAACCTTCAGATGAAGGACAAACGGACACAATGAAAGTCAGAAGACTGGAACAATATGTTTTAAGTGGCTGAGAAACAAACAGCTGATACATTATAAAAATACTTCTCTCTTTTTTAAATTTTATTTATTTATTTATTTCTAAAGAGAGAAAAAAGGAGGGAGAAGGAGAGGGAGAGAAATATCAATTGGCTGCCTCTCATAAGCCCCCAATGGGGGATCTAGAACACAAACCAGGTATGTGCCCTGACCAGGAATTGAACTAACAACCTTTTGGTTTGTGGATGATGCCCATGATGCCCAACCCACTGAGCCACACCAGTCAGAGCTATAAAAATATTTTTCAAAAAGGAAAACAAAGAAAAGTATTTCTGACAAAAATATCCTGACAGACTGCTACCAATAGACATTCAGTAAGGGTAGGTCTAAAGAACATAGATATTTTATGCAGAAGGAAATTGACCCCAGATGGAAGATTTAAGATTTAAAAAGAAATGACAGATGAAGAAGCAGTAAATACAGGGCTACAACTAAATAAACATCGACTTTATAAAATAATAATAATATTGTCTGTGAAATTAAAAGAAAAACAAAATAAATACCAAATGCATGATAAAAATATGTTTCAGGAGTGGTATGAAGAGTTAAAAGTGTTTTAAGAAAATACTATTGCTAGAGAAGAGGATGACAATATGATTAACTTTAGGATTTGATAAGCTAAATACGTATTTTAAAATTCCCAGGACAGCCCTGGCTGGTGCGGTCCCATGAATTAAATGCCAGCCTGCAAACCAAAGGGTCACTGATTCAATTCCCAATCAGGGCACATGCCTGGGTTGCAGGCTTGGTCCCCAGTTGGGGGCATGCAAGAGGCAACCACATGTTGATATTTCTCCCCTTCTCTTTCTCCCTTCTTTCCACTCTCTAAAAATAAATAAATCAAACCTTTTTAAAATTCCAGGTTAACAAGTAAAAGAACAGAAACAAAGTACATAGTAAAAAAGGAAAATGGCTTGTGGATTGAGCACCTACCTACGAAACCAATTGTCGCTGGTTCAATCCCCAGCCAGGGCACACACACAAGTGGCAAGCCAGGTCTCCAGCCAGGTCTGTAGTTGGAGGCAGGTGAAAAGCAACCATACATTGATGTTCCTCTCCCTTTCTTCCTCCCTCCCTTCCCCTTTCTCTAAAAATAATGAATAAAATCTTTTTAAAAAGGGAAATGGTAGGAGAAAAACAAAAAATTTAAAGAAAAAGAGAAAAAGTAACATGGAAAAGGTAGAACAAATAGAAAACCCATAAAAAGATGGTAGCAAATTAATGCAAGTGTATCTCTAATTACAATAATAAATGCAAATAGGTTAAGTATCCAGTGGTAGAAATACATTTTCCAACTAAGTAAAAAAGGAAACAAAATCCTCAAACACTTTTTAAAAATACAAACATATTAACAAAAGAAATGGTCTGTACCCTTCATAAACATGAAGAGCATGCAAGAAAAAATATAAGTAAATGCAATGTGTGGTCCTGAATCAAACCCTGGACCAGACAATTTTTTCTCCTTTGCCACTTATGAGATTAGTGAGATAAATGGTGATGTTTCATTAACACCCATAACTAATTTCCCAATAATGACTCTGCTGTGCCATGAGAAGCATGTGTCCTGTCTAGTGTGCTGATTCAAGAGAGCACAGAGCATGTAGACTACTGTTGCCCCAACCCAATAGCAATCCTTGGTGAGAATACGAGCTATCCCAAATGCCACCACATGAAACAAAGCCACTCATCCTAGATCAGCCAAAACCCAGCTGACCCAAGACTCCTAAGTGACAGATGCTTCTTGTTGTAGGCCATTGAGATCTGGAGTCATCTGGTTTGCTTCAGGTGATAATTGATACAATGACAAAATTAGTTTATTCCAGAAAGAAGGGTTATTTTAATAACTGGTATAATTCACTATATGAACAGAATAAAGGAAACAATGTGATCATCTCAGAAGCTATAGAAAACAACATTTGATAGCATTTAACACCCATTTTTCATGACTGTTGAAAAATTCAGGAATAGGTAACCTTGTTTTGGCAGATACTGGTCTATTATGAAGTTATAACAATAAAATAATGTGATATTTGAAGCCCTGGCTGGTGACTCAGTGGATAGGCACCAGCCTGCAAACCCAAAGGTTACTGGTTCAATTCCCAGCCAGGGCACATAACCAGGTTGCAAGCCAGGTCTCCAGACAGGTCCATAGCTGGAGGCAGGTGAAAGGCAACCATATGTTGATGTTTCTCTCCTTTTCTTCCTCTAAAAATGATGAATAAAATCTTTTTAAAATAAAATACTGTGGTATTTATATAGAAATAATCAAATAGAAGAAACAATAGAGGCTAGAAAAGGATAGTCATACATGAATGATTTATAATTAAGAGGGGTAGCATGGAAGATTAATTAGAAAAGACAAATAGGTTTTTAATAAATCATTCAGGGACAGTTCAGTAGTCCAAAGAAAAATTTTAAATTATACCACTATATCACATCATATACAAAAAATCAATTCCAGATGGATTAAAGATCTAAATGTAATAGGAAAAAAAAACATAAAACCTTAAAAAATAAAGGAGAATATTCATGGCCTCAGAATGGAGACCTATTTCTTAAACATGACATTAAAAATACAAACTGTAACATAAAAGAGCTTATGTTCATTAAAAGGCCCCATAAAAGAGTGAAAAGACAAGCCACAGAGTAGGAAAAAATAGTTGCACCATGTATAACTACCAAAGGACTAGTATCCAGAATATCTAAAGTCCTATGGTTGTCAAAAAGAATCATGAGGCTAAGAAAGAAATTCCAACTGGCAAAATAGAGAAGAATAATAACTTTTGTTTTTATTTAGAACTGTGGAGTTGCTTAGTTTAGCAATCCTTAGTGATCATCCTCCTATCTATTTAATTTCTTATATTAAAGCTGAAGTCACCAAGATCCTGAGAGCTGGGGACTAGCTATGTAGCACTTGCAATGCCTTACACCACATTGCTTCCCCTTCTGAATCTCTGTGCCCCTGAGATTGGTTGAATGTTGAACTTTAGGTATGGTCTTTTCTTTTCCAACTAAAGCTTCCTTACTTCATGAACAGGTGAGCAGTTTCCTTTTTAATTTTTTGAGGAAATTTCATATTGTATTCCATAATGGCATAGAGCAACCATCAATCAGAACTGTCAGAAATCAAGTTGAATGTAACTCTGAACAACTACAGAATTAAGCAAACCACATCCATCCAGACTGGTAGGAGGGGCAGAGACACAGAACAGGCTGGTCTCACATACACCTGTAGTGGATAAAAATTTGGGAGAGGTATCTGGGAAGTAAGAGGTACCAGCCCCACACCAGGACCCCCAGCCCAGGGTTGCAGTGCTAGGAAGATAACTCCTCATAATTACTGGTTGCAAAAACCAGTGGGGACTGAGTCAGTGGAAGAAATTACTGGAATACCTCTTAAAGAGGAACGTACTTAGACTCACTCCCACTAAGCTCCATGACACATTAAGGGGAGGAAAGGAAGTAGGGAAGGAAAGAGGGAGGGAGAGGGGAACACGAAAAACTTCTAGGATAAGAAAGAAACATAACTATAGAATTCTTATTTTTAAAATAATTATGATATACAATTGTTATCAATACATTTGAAAATCTAGATTAAATGAATGTTTTCAAAGATAACTTTTAAAATTTGGCCCAAGAGAATATCTTTTAAAATACAAAGATTGATAAACATTGAAGAAAATAAAAATGTAATTTGAAAAATCTACTCCTAAAAATGCATCATGATGATCCAGATGATTTTATAAATGAGTTTCAGAAAATATTTAAAATAGTAATTTCTATTTTAGACTAACAATTCCAGATCAAGAATAGAAAAGGTGAAAATCTTCTATTTACAAATTAAATATAACTATATATTCAATATTGGACAAAAAGCAATGTCAAATAAGATAGTTGACAATATTATTTAAAAATTGTAGATAAAAAATCCTAAACCAAATATTAGTAAATCAAATACAGCAGTATATTAAAAAGGAAAATACATTATGACCAAATAAGGTTTATTGTAGAAACACAAGAATGATTCAACATTAGAAAATTTGATTAACGAAGGAGAAAATATTGGCATTTTCTCTATTTTGATACATTACAAAAAATGCATCAGATGGAAAACAGCAGGCATTTTGAAATAAAAATCACATTCTAAATTTTAGAAAACATTTCATGAGGTAAGAATAGAAAGAAACTTCCTTTTTCTACAGAGAAGTTAACTATCAGAAACACACAAATTATTATTTTTCCTACAAAATTATTTAAATCCTAAGGATTTTTTAAAATTTAATTTTATTGTTGTTGTATTACATTCATTTCCTTTTTGCTCCCCTCTGTCCCCCTCCCCACCCACCCATTCCCCCCAGAGTCAATCCCACCTGTTGTCCATGTCCATGGTTCCTTTATACTAGGTTCTTGTCTAAACTGCTCCCCTTCCTTACCTCTGCCTCCCCCCTCCCCCCAACCCCCTACCCCCTGACCACTGAAGGCCTATTCACTGTATTCATATATTTGGTTCTGTTTTGCTTATTGTTAGTTTTGTTCATTATTGTCCTGTAATGGGTGAGATCATATGGTATTTGTCCTTCATTGACTGGCTTATTTCACTAAGCATAATACTCTCCAGTTCCATCCATGTTGTTGCAAAAGGTAGGAGTTCCTTCTTTCTTTCTGCTGTATAGTATTCGATTGTGTAAATGTACCAAAGTTTTTTGATCCAGTCATCCTCTGATGGGCACTTAGGCTGTTTCCAGCACTTGGCTATTGTAAATAGTGCTGCTATGAACATAGGTAGGTGTATATATTGTATATAGGTTCTTATGAATTATTGTTTCAGGATTCTTTGGGTATAGTCCTAGTAATGGAATCGCTGGATCAAAAGGTAGTTCCATTTTTAGTTTTTTGAGGAAATCCCATATTGTTTTCCACAGTGGCTGCACCAGCCTACATTCCCACCAACAGTGTATAAGGGTTCCCTTTGCCCCGCATCCTCGCCAACACTTGTTTGATGATTTGCTGATGATTGCCATTCTGACAGGTGTGAGGTGGTATCTTAATGTAGTTTTAATTTGCATCTCTCTGATGACTAGTGATGTTGGGCATTCTTTCATATGCCTCTGGGCCCTTTGTATATCTTCCTCAGTGAGTTGTCTATTCAGGTCCTTTTGCCCATTTTTTAATTGGGCTGTCTGTCTCCCTGGTGTTGAGTCGGGTCTGGGCAGTGGCAGCTCTACCCAGAGGGGCGTCTCTAACTGAAGCCAGCTCCAGGCTCCCTGGTGACTAGAAATCTGAGCAGTGAAGTGTGGGCAGTGAGGGCAAATGCCAGAGGGAACGAGGAATTGAACTCCTGCGGCTGAGGGACTGCTTGGAGGGTTAGCCTTCACCCAGGGGAGCCAGGCACTGTTATCAGACAGGGGCTACCTCCTCTGGAAGCTGCGGGAGTAGGGCCAGCCATCATAGGATCCAGCGAGGTTGCAGGTCACCCTGCAGGGGAGCCAGGTGCCCATCTCAGGCAGGAACCTCCTCCAGGAGCTGGAGGGGGAGGAGGAGCCAAAGGCATCACAGAGGCACCTGACAGGTCTGCACACAAAACCAGTGAGAGAAGGGAGGGCTCCAAAACACCAGCAGCATAGAAAACCAGCTAGGCTACTGGAGGCCCAGCCTACCTGGTGGCTAACACTCAGAATCAGCCCTGACTGTGACAGCCATAGCCCTGCCACTCCAAGACCACATAGCTAGACTGTAGACTGCAGAGACCTGACCAAGAAAAAGAGGCAGACTCAGGAAATGGATCACTGCTAATCTCAAGCAAAAAACAAGCAACAACAGACACCCAAAATGGGGCAAAAAAGAATCAGTCCATCACCAAAAGGAAAGGAAGAATCCCCAGAAAGATCACTAAATGAAACAGAGGCAAACAAACTATCAGATATGGAATTCAAAAGAATGATGATAGAGAAGCTCAATGAGCCCAGCCAGCTCAGAGAAAACTATAAACAACTCCAG
The DNA here is from genome assembly GCA_004026585.1 of Noctilio leporinus. NCBI lineage: Eukaryota > Metazoa > Chordata > Mammalia > Chiroptera > Noctilionidae > Noctilio > Noctilio leporinus. Next base: position 43,078 of record PVIW01009988.1, read on the forward strand.
GGGAGCTACAAAGAAATCCAGGGAAGTTACAAAGAACTTAAAGAGAGCTACAACAGCATCAAAAAGGACATAGAAACTATCAGTAAGAGCCAGGAGGAAATGAAGAATAAATTTCTGAATTGAAGAATACAGTAGAAGGAATCAACAGTAGGCTAGAGGAAGCAGAGGACCAGACCAGTGAGTTGGAGGACAATGTAGACAAATGTTCCAAGACAATACAAAAGAATGAAAAAAGGCTGAACAAGAATGAAGAGGTTTTAAGAGAGCTGCAGGACAACATGAAATGCAATAGCATCCATATCATAGGGATACCAGAAGGAGAAGAAAAACAAGGAATGGAAAACCTGTTCAAAAAAGTAATGATAGAAAATTTCCCTAACATGATGAGTGAAAACATTACTCAAGTTCAGGAAGCACAGAGGGTCCCAATGAAGATCAACCCAAACAAACCAACTCCAAGGCACATTATAATTAAAATGGCAAATTTCAAAGACAAAGAGAGAATCCTAAAAGCATCAAGAGAGAAATAGCAAATAAGGGGGCTCTGATAAGGCTATCAAATGATTACTCAACAGAAACAATACAAGCCAGAAGGGAAAGGCAAAAAATATTCCAACTAATGGGAAACAACAACCCAAGAATACTCTAAGCAGCATGAAGTAAGGCTCTCATTCGAAATGGAAGGAAAAATAAGGAGTTTCCCAGACAAAAGAAAACTAAAAGAATACACCTCTACCAAACCAGCATTGTAAGAAATGTTAAAGTGTCTGCTTTAAAAAAAGAAGAAGAAGAAGAAACAGAGAGGTACAAAGTGGGGAAATAGCAATAAATAAATATCAATCAATAATAACCTTAAATGTAAATGTATTAAATGTGCCAATCAAAAGACATAGGGTAGCCGAATGGATAAGAAAACATGACTCACATATATGCTGTCTTCAAGAGACCCACCTCAGAACAAAAGATTGACACAGATTGAAAGTGAAGGGATGGAAAAATATTTATCAAGCAAATGGACATGAAAAAAAGGCTGGAGTAATATTTATTTCAGAAAAATAGATTTTACAATGAAGGCCATAAAAAGAGATCAAGGAGGATATGTCATAATATTTAAGGGAACAATCCATAAAGAAGAAATAAATCTGGTAAACATATATGCACCCAATGTAGGAGCTCCGAAATATATAAGGAAAATCTTGGAGGACTTCAAGAAGGATATAGACAGCAACACACTAATAGTAGGTTATTTTAATACACCACTATCGACAATGGACAAATCTTCCAAACAAAAAATCACTAAGAATGTTGTGGCATTGAACAACAATCTAGAGAAAATGGACCTAACTGATATATACAAACCTTTTACCTCAAAGAAGCAAAATACACATTCTTTTCAAATGCACATGGAACATTCTCTAGGATAGACCACATGAAGTCACAAGACAAGCCTCCACAAATACAGGAAAATGAAAATCATACCAAGCATCTTCTCAGATCACAATGGCTTGAAACTAGAAACTAATCTCAAGGGAAAAAAACAGAAATACTCTAATTCATGGAGACTGACTAACATGCTTTTAAGTAATAAATGGGTTAACAATGAGGTCAAAAATTAAATCAAAAAGTTTCTGGAAACAAATGACAATGAATACACAATAGTCCAAAATCTATGGGACACAGCAAAGGCAGTCCTCAGAGGGAAATTTATAGCAATACAGGCCAACCTAAAAAGGTCACAAGAAGTTTATACAAACAACCTAACCATAAAGCTGCAAGAACTAGAGGAGCAAAAACAAAGCCTAGAGAAAGTAGAAGGAAGAAAATCTTCAAGATCAGAGCAGAACTAAAATAACTTAGAAACTAAAACTAAAATTCAAAGAATCAACAAGTCCAGGAGCTGGTTCTTTGAAAAAATAAACAAAACTGACAAGCCTTTATCCAGACTCATCAAGAAAAAGAGAGAGAGGACCCAAATAAACAGAATCAGAACTGACAGAGGAGAAATCACAACTGATACTTCAGAAATACAAAAGATTGTAAGAAATTACTACAAACAACTATATGACAAGAAATATGACAACCTGGGTGAAATGGACACATTTCTGGAAATATATAATCTACCAAAACTGAATCTAGAAGAAGCAGAAAGCCTGAATGGGCCAACAACTAGTGAAATTGAAGAAGTAATCCAAAAATCTCCCAAAGCAAGAGCCCCAGACCAGATGGATTCACAGGTGAACTTAACAAACATTTAAAGAATTAACTCGTATCCTTCTCAACCTATACCAAAAAATCCAGGAAGCGGGAAAACCCCCAAACTCTTTCTATGAGGCCAATATTATTCTAATCCCAAAACCATGTCAAGACACACTAAGAAAGAAAACTATAGGCCAATATCTCTGATGAACATAGACGCTAAGATTCTCAACACAATATTAGCCAACCGGATTCAGCAGTACATTACAAAGATGATACACCATGATCAAGTGGGTTTCATCCCAGGGATACAAGGATGGTACATTTGTAAATCAATATATGTAATACACCACATCAACAAACTGAAAGACAGAAACCATATAATCATATCAATAGATGCTGAAAAAGCATTTGGTAAAGTACAGCAAACATTTATGATAAAAGTCCTCAGCAAAATAGGAATAGAGGGAGCACACCTCAACATCATAAAGGCCATATATGAGAAACCTGAAGCCAACATCATACTCAACAGACAAAAACTAAAAGCTTTCCCCCTAAGATCAGGAATAAGACAAGGCTGTCCACTTTCTCCACTTCGGTTCAACATCATCTTAGAAGTTATAGCCATAGCCATCAGAGAATAAAAAGAATACAAAGGTATCCAAGTCAAATTGGAAAGGAGGAAGTCAAATTGTCATTATTTGCAGATGATATGATAGTGTACATACAAAACCCAATAGGCTCCAGCAAAAACTTACTTGACCTAATAAGCAAATTTAGCAAAACAGCTGGATATAAAGTCAATATCCAGAAATCAAAAGCATTTTTGTATACCAATAATGAAACATCAGCAATAGAAGTGAGAAAACAAATCCCATTTACCATAGCAGCAAGAAAAATAAAGTACCTAGGAATAAACTTAACTAAGGAGGTTCAAGACTTGTATTCAGAAAACTACAGAACATTGAAGAAAGAAATTAAGGAAGATACAAATAAATGGAAGCATATACCATGTTCATGGATGGGAAGAATTAAATCATTAAAATGTCCATACTACTCAAAGCAATCTATAGATTCAAAGCAATCCCAATTAAAATACCAATGACAAACTTCACAGAAATAGAAAAAATAACTTCAAAAATTTATATGGAGCCAAAAATGCCCACTAATAACCACAGCAATCTTGAGAAAGAAGACAAGGTATGGTGATTCACCATACCGGACTTCAAACTATACTACAAGGCTACTGTCATCAAAACTATCTGGTACTGGCATAAGAATAGTCATATAGATCAATGCAACCGAATAGAGAGCCCAGAAATAAACCCAGGATTCAATAGTCAACTAATATTTGACAAAGGGGGAAGGAACATAAAATGGATTAAAAACAGTCTCTTCAATAAGTTGTGTTGGGAGAACTGGACAGCAACATGCAAAAATATAAAACCAGACCACCAACTTATACCATACACCAGAATAAACTCAAGATGGACAAAGGATTTAAACATAAGCAGTGCTACCATAAAGGTCCTGGAGAAAAATATAGGCAGTGAAATTTTAGATATCCTATGCAGAAATATGTTTACTGATACTTCACCAAGGGCAAAGGAAATAAAACAACGAATCAACAAATGGGACTATATCAAATTGAAACAGTTTCTGTTCAGCTAAAGAAAACACCAGCAAAATTCAAAGGGAACCAACTGTATAGGAAAACATAATTGCCAATGATACCTCAGACAAGGGTCTGACCTCCAAAATATATAAAGAACTAATGCGACTCAACACCAGGGAGACAGACAGCTCAATTAAAAATTGGGCAAAAGACCTGAACAGACAACTCACTGAGGAAGAGATACAAAGGGCCCAGGGGCATATGAAAGAATGCTTAACATCATTAGCCATCAGAGAGATGCAAATTAAAACCACAATAAGATACCACCTCACACCTGTCAGAATGGCAATCATCAACAAATCAACAAACAACAAGTGTTGGCAAGGATGTGGGGCAAAGAGAACCCTCATGCACTGTTGGTGGGAATGCAGGCTGGTGCAGCCACTGTGGAAAACAGTATGGAGTTTCCTTAGAAAACTAAAAATGGAACTGCCTTTTGATCCAGCAATTCCACTACTTGGACTATACCCAAAGAATCCTGAAACACCAATTCATAAGAACCTATGCACACCTATGTTCATAGCGGCACTATTTACAATAGCCAAGTGCTGGAAACAGCCTAAGTGCCCATCAGTGGATGATTGGATCAAAAAACTTTGGTA
>PVIW01009989.1:5459-47653 GCA_004026585.1 Noctilio leporinus
GAAACAGCCTAAGTGCCCATCAGTGGATGATTGGATCCAAAAACTTTGGTACATTTACACAATGGAATTCTATATAGCAGAAAGAAAGAAGGAACTTGTACCCTTTGCAACAACATGGATGGAACTGGAGAGTATTATGCTTAGTGAAATAAGCCAGTCAGTGAAGGACAAATACCATATGATCTCACCCATTACGGGAAATAATGAGCAAAACTAACAACAGGCAAAACAGAATCGAGTATATGAACACAAGGAATAGGCCTTCAGTGGTCAGGGGGAGGGGGGAGGCAGAGGCAAGAAAGAGGAGCAGCTTAGATAAGAACCTAGTATAAAGGAACCATGGACATGGACAACAGGTGGGATTGACTTTGGGGGGAATGGGTGGGTGGGGAGGGGGACAGAGGGGAGCAAAAAGGGGATGGATGTAATACAACAACAGTAAAATTAAAAAAAAAAAAAAAAAAAAAAAAAAAAAAAAAAAAAAAAAAAAAAAAAAGGCGCTCCCCCTTTTACCAGTGGAAAAAAAAAAGAAAACTCCCAGAACTCTACAAATTTACCAAAAAGCCAATTAGAAAGTTGGCTGGGGACATGTACAGATGTTTCACTAGAGGATGCCAATAGAAAATGAGCATATGAAAATAGGTTCAATATTATTAAGAATTAGAGAAAAGCAAACTAAAACCATTGTGAGGTGTTGCTACTTACCTATTAGACTGGACAAAATGAAAAATAGTAATAACACTAAGTGCTTGTGGTATTGCAAGAAAGTGCACAGCCCTGGGATTCTCAGCATTCATAAAACTGTGTCAATTGCTCATGGCATCTCTTTGCGCTTCCATCTCTGAGGCTTTCTGGGTACATAAGGCAGATTCTTGAATCCTTTGACTCACTGGGTGCTAGAATATAAGCAGCTAGTCAAAGCACCTTAGCTGCTGAAGGCTCTCAATTCCTTGACTTAAATGACTCTGAAAACACTTATTGTAAAATCAAACTCTTGGTGATAGTGTGTTTCTAACACAGGAAGGTAATTACTTCATGTATTTTTAGAAAATTGGGGTTTTCTTGGTGTTAGGTCCTTGCAGCTTAGCACCTTCCTAAAGCTGATGTATGTGTTGTCAATTGTGAGCTCTGTTTATGAGGACACACTTTTCTTGTTTTTAGGTCTTTGCACCAGAGAGAATGCTTGTGTTACTTTCTGCTCACTTCCCCTGGTGTTGGAGTAGGCTAAGCCTTTGATAAATTCAGACAATTTCTTGTTTCTCCCTCTGGTTCTATCTCACAGCCCTGCTCAGGAGAGCAGAAGTGGCTTCTGTGGGACCTGCTTTGTAACTGTCACTAGTGGTTCACCCCTTGCACTCTTGTTTCCCTGCACCTGTAGAGACCGTCCATCTGCTTACTTGCCGAAGACTGCCGCATAGAGCCATCTGGAACCCAGGAGTGACATGGACCATTTTTGTACAATTTGTCCTTCCTCTTCCACAGATGGCTTTGACCTTTGTGCAGTGTGACATGTAGACAATCTTGTGGAATAGCAGGAAAGCTGCAGTGCTGGTACCATAGTTCTGGCTGATGGCTTCAGTGGACCCATAGACAAGTGTCTTAGTCTTGCTGGGTCTGGCATTTGTTCTGGAAAATGAGGAGGGTAATGATGCTGGATTTCTAAAATTTAAATGGCGTGTTCATGTATAAGGCGTCCAGTAACATTCTGGCTCACTGTAGGAAGTCAGTGTTCCTTCCTTTTTTCTGTCTTACATTTTATGCTTCTGTTCCCCTCTCAATGCAAAGTATAGGGTCTGGTGGTCTCTCTCTGTCTGTTTTCACAGGGAGAAGGGCAAGAGGCTCACAAGACTTGTGAGGTTTGAATGAGAAGAGGCTGAGCCTGCCAGGAGGACCCTAGTCCCATCTGAGCTTCTGGATTTGGCTTTCTAGCTAGAAATAATGAAAGATGCTATTACCCCTTCCCATCAAGGAACAGACACAGCATCCAGTGAAACATACTTTCTTGCATAATGGAGAAGCACCATCACGGGAGTAGCTTTGCTTTGTATTTACGTGGACTTCTCAAGAACTAGTTCCCTATGAGTGTTTTTCCCCCCTTTTGACAAAAGAAGGAAAGGACATCTGAATTCCGGAATATAGTTATACTTGCTTGCTTAAAGAGTTTTTAGCAGTTGATTATAGCAATTTGCCTGAAACTGGCCTATTTAAATTTTCTGGATTGGTGATGGCTGTTGGTGGGGCCTTTCTTTGGCTGTGGGGGGAGCCCTGGGTAGGCACTGCCTGCTGGGTCCTGATCACGTTGCGACTCTGGGAGGGGATGCCCAGAGCAGGAGAATTTACAGACTTTTCTCTGTCACCTACATACCAAACTCTTCAGCATTTTGAAATTTTGGAAAGGTCAGCTGGAATGCTCTTTTTTTTTTTTTTTTTAAAGATTTTATTTCATTATTTTTAGAAAGAGGAGAAGGGGGAGAGGCGGAGAGGGAGAGAGACATCCATGCATGGTTGCGTTTCACCTGCCTCCAGCCACAGACCTGACTGGAGACCTGGTTTGCAACCTGGTTATGTGCCCTGGCTGGGGAATCGAACCTGCGACCTTTGGGTTTGCAGGCTGGCGCCTTATCCACTGTGCTAGCAGCCAGGGCCTGGAATGCTCGTTTTTAAGATCCTCAGGGCAACTCAGGCCCCAAGACCGCTGTGCTGGGAGTGGTTTTCCTTTAACATCAGTAGCTTTTCAAGTTGGCTGTGGGTGGATGGAGGTTGGCTGTTGCTCCCCTGTGGTTTAGAATAGAATGAACTCCAGAAAGACTATTTTCTTTAAAGCCTCCTGCAGTTGGAGTTCTTGACATACCAAAGGGAAAAGCTACAAGGGACATTTAATTTATTTTTATTTTTATTTTTTAAAGATAAAGTCTTAAGTAATAGTGTCCAGATGTAGTATTGGCCAGAATTACAATTTTAACATGTTGGCACATTTAAAATATTTTTAATCTTTCTGGTGATGCCATTAACTAAATGTTTTAAGGATTTTTTTTTTTTGCCATTTAGATATATATATAAAAACTGAGTCATGTGAATATGTAATTCTTAAGAATTTTTTCCCTTCATATTAGAATAAGCCTTATTGATTGTAGAATCCTAGTGCAGGTTTTTTGCTTACCCTGATTACCTTAAAGTATTTTCATGGGACATAAGTTTCTAAATTTTACATAGGAAATATGATATAAGCTAATGAGTGATGAATACAACAATACAGATAGTAACAAAGGAAGGTATAGTCTCTGTGAAGTGTTGTGAACATTGGCACGAGAGGGCCAGGCTCTGTCCTGGAGGACTTGTGGCCCTGCTGGTGAGTTTGCTGTCAGTGCTAAAAGTGCTGAGAAGCTTTCAACAGGCACCAGGTAGGAGGTCAGGAGGTCACACCATCCTCCTAGTGACAAATCAGAGGGTTGCATGTGGAGGGAGGACAGGTGCTTTGGGACTGGAGAGCTAGGGCTACTGCAAAGAGCTATTGGTATTAGTTTTAGTGACAGAATGAAAGAGAAGCAGATGGGTGACTTTCCTCAGGACCTCTGACACTTCTGTAACCTGTCTTTGGCCTTACCTCTCTGGAGGGTGCATTGCCATAGTCCCTTCGACCTTCTAACTGGACATGACTTGCACATAAGCAAGGCTGCTTTCATGTGTTTTTCTGCCCAGCCTAGAGGCCAAAGTCATACCTATGTGCTCCTTAGTATCAGTCACATGCTTGAACATGTAATAGATTTTGGCAAGTATTTGTTGTGTTGTTATAATTGCTTCATGCTTTTTGAAACATTTCACTTTCTGTGTATGTGATCTTTTTCAATTATAGTAAAATATTTTAAGTGTGTCAACTAGTATTTTATCAGTGAGAAAAGTGAGACCCTGAGAAGTCAGATGCCCCTGTGGGCCCCCTGGCTTATGCTCAGTGGGAGAGGGGTCAAGAAGAGAGGTTCCTGATCTGCTTGCTCCCACTCCCTTGGACAGATGGGTGCTTGCATGGAATCACAATGTGTGTCTGCACAAAAGAGAAGCCCATGCAGAACAGACAGTCGTGCTTCTAGCAGAGAGGAAAAGGGAGAATGCCTGCAAGGGTGTCCCTAAGCCTTATAAAGCCATTGGTGTAAGAAAGAAATGCCATGAAGTTTCCTGACAGCTGTAAAATTCCAAACATGGAAATGATTGCTTTGTTATATGAAGCATTTGTTCCAGCATTAAATAATAAAACTACTGACACCAGAATGGAAACCGTCACCGTTAAGCCGGTCTGTTTACTCTGAACTGATCCTGGTTTGGCCAGGGCTTATAATGTTTATGGTGGGGCGCTCCTTGTTGCCTGGAGAACACAGGGCTCTCTCGGTTTTCCTGTCCTGGGCAGACATGTACAGGTCTGGTGGCCCTGCACAAATCTGCTTGGGTTGAGATTGCTAGAATGAAGCCGAATGGGGGAGTTGTGGTGTCACCTTCACTCTTGTGTTCGTAGGAGGGCTGGCTTTCCCTTCACTTTTCTCAGACTTAGGCTTTACTCTGAAACTCCAGACTATAATGTAAGTTGGGAAAAGAATTCCATTTTGGGAGAGAAATAAGAATTATCTTTTCTGTCTCAGCACATGATTTAGCCATGTATTGGTAGTTTTGCTTTACTCACATTTTCTTTTTGAATTTATAACTTGTCTATAACTCTGTCTTATCTTTGTAACAGAGCGCATGACAACTTTATTTCTACTGCTGGAATTTAAAGTCTTATGAAACTACTTTGTGGATAACATAAGTTACACTTTTCATAGGCGGAAAGTGCTTCAAAAGATCACTTTAGTTTTCTCCTCACTGAAGTTACTAACAATGTTTTTCAGTAATTTTTTTGTTATATATTCTTGTTTCTAAAATGAAAAGAGAGCCCCAGCTAGTGTGGTTCAGTTGATTTGGCATCATCCTGCAAAATGAAAGGTTACAGGTTCAATTCCCAGTTAGGGCACATGCCTGGGTTACAGATTCAGTCCCCAGTTGGGGCATGTATGGAAGGCAACCAATCAATATTTCTCTCCCTTGTCCTCCACACCCCCTAAATAAATAACCAAATAAATAAAATAACAAGGGAATTAAATATCTTGAGTATTCAATCATGGAAAGTATGCTCTTTGGAATTTTATATGGGAAATAAGCATGGATTCTGTGGTTTATGCCTTCTAGCAGCTACTTTTCAAGGAGCAAAAATCTGTAGATGCAGGTAGAGATGAGCGGTATCTGTCGTTGATGGTGATCTTTTAGCTCCAAGTTGAGAGAATACAATTAGCCTGCTGTAAACTATGTGCTGTTCCTTATAGGATAATGAAACCTTGTTTAGAGATGTAATATGGAGCAGTGGGTCCTCTTTAGTAGCCTTTCCACTTCAAATTTCCCAAGCTTTATTTGAAGACTGTACTTGTCACAGATTCAAGGTGAGGAGGAGAGAGGTGGTGTAGCCAATTGATCTTTCAGCCTTAACTGATGTGAAGTGAAGGTCTCCATGGTGATACCATGGCCATTGAGTGTAGGTCAACCTTGGACAGAAACCAAAGAAGAATTCTGGGTGGACAGAATTGTGTGAGAAGCCAGCCAGCTTCTGTCTTAATTATTCATTATCTATTATCTATCTATATCTCTTATTTGCCTATCTGTATCTCTCATATATCACTTATCTATATGTCATCTGTTAATCATCTATTCTTTATATCAGTCATCTATTATTTACCTATCATCTAACCATAGCTATCATTTGTCTTTGTTATCTATCTGTATTGTATTAGCAGAAAAACTCCACAGCTTGCTTCAGAAAAATGGGCATAAGCATCCCTGCTGGAATGTTTGCTTTTATAATTTGCAATGAGTCTGTCCAAGAATATGTTGGATTTCTACCAGATGCTACAGTGGTTCCAGAGCTAAAAATGCCCAGATTTTCTCCCTGAGAAAAAGTGTGTAGCAAGGGCATGTTTAGCCCTGATGTGAACCTGTCACCTTATCACAAATACTGGATCCTTTTGGGTAACACACAAATCAAGCTATCGTATTACACACTTTAATAATGGAATTGTTGTTGATTTTCCCCTCTGCCCTTTACCTCATGGTCACTAAGCAGTTAAATAAACATCCTGTCCTGGCTGGTGTGGCTCAGTGGATTGAGCATTGGCCTGTGAATCCAAACCCGAAGGTCACTGGTTTGATTCCCAGGCAGGGCACATAACTAGGTTGCAAGCCAGGTCTCCAACCAGGTTCTCAGCAGGAGGCAGCTGAAAGGCAACCATATATTGATGTTTCTCTCCCTTTCTTCCTTCCTGCCCTTCTCTCTCAAAATAATGAATAAAATCTTTTTTTAAAATAAAATCTTTAAAAAAAGATTAACTAAAGAGCTTCCTGATAATTAAACCATTTATTTAAATAAATAATCTTCCTGTGTTTGTCATGATTACAAATACAGCTTCTGTCCAGTGGTTTGTGTGAAGTTACTCTGTGACACTTTGTGTCTGCTCTTGTTCTTCAGACTAGGATGTCCTGGGTGCCTGGAGCTGGGCAGGACATCCAGACAATGCTAAGTTGGTATTGGCTGAAATGGCAGATTCTAAGTGTGATTTCAATAGGGAAAGGATTGGATTTGGACAACCTTCGTGTTTTTCTTTTAGATCTAGAGCTCTGAGTGAGAAACGTAAGTACTGTTGCGCTTTAGCTTCTTACCCGTAAACTCAGTTGTTACAAGGATTAAAAGATTATTTAGGACTTGTAACACAGGGCCACACTGACACCTTCCCCTTTGAGAGGGGTCATGATTTCTCCAGGAAAGTGAGTTTTTCAAAGAGAGAGAAGTCAACCAGAGTTCTAAGTGGGTTTCCTGTGACAGTGGCTTATACTGAAAATTAAGGGAGAACCCCACACACTTAAATATTCATCTGAGAGTTTTAAAACTTCAACTGAGTTTTGGGTATACTATCAAAGATGCTGTGAGCTGACAAGTCCTAAATGGTCAGTGGAATTGGCTGGGAATAAGGACCCTGGTAAACAGGTGTCTACCAGGTGCACAAGGAGCTTCTTAGGAAGCTAGTGTATGTTAGTTGATGGTGACCCCACTGACACACTCTCACTCCCTTGTTCTTTTTCCTGATCCCTGCTTTTGCTCCATTCAAATGTCCCCTGGGTAGGTTGTAAAAGCAGACTGGTTTTGAATTTGTAAAATGCTGAGCTGGAGCCAAAATGTATTAAAGGAGGAGCTTCCTGATCGCTTTGTTATTTCCAAAGACTGGTTAGGGGAGAACATAAGGTGAAAGACTGTGAATCTGCTGGGGAGGTGGGGACTGCTGCCTTTTCAGGGGTCCCCACGGGATACCTTCTGGGAGGCCATCCCTGCTTTGCTGTCAAAAGAGCAGAGTGCCTCCTTCTGTGGGTTATTTTATCACGTTTTCTTGAAACCAGATGTTGCCCTCTTTCTTGCAATGTTATACGATGAACTGTCAGGTGGAGCAGCTATTTTCAACCTTTTCATCTCATGACACACATAAACTAATTACTCAAATTCTGTGGCGTACCAAAAAGTATGTTTTTGCTGATCTGACAAAAATAGATATAATTTTGATTCAAACCTATGACTGTTGTGTTGGCTGTTGTCACTTCAAAATTTTCACAGTCTAACAGAAAAAAGATCAGTACCCCTAATTAAATATTCAGGTATTGCCTGGTTTAAAAATTCTTTTAGCACACTGGTTGAAAATTGCTGGAGTAGAGAGAATCCTGAAGTGGGGGAGGGTAAGGTGTGAGAGCCACTTCTCAGCCAGCATCTCCATGTACTTGCTTACTCCCTTGTCTTGATTGGCTACAAAGCTATTCCAGAGCATGCGCATGCATGTGGGTATTTAGGATGTTGATACTTTGGACATTAAAAAAAAATTGATACATGACAGGGTCCTTCCAAAAAGGACTGACTGACCAGCCCCAGCACCAAGTGGTGAATGGGTGCAGATGCAGAGCTTGGCAGATCTGGGATGGGGACCATGTTTCACTTTTAAGTCTGATCATCTGAATGACCATGGCCACCTTCGTAAGTGTGGCACCAAAAATCTTCATCAGCTGAGAACAGGATGCATTTTCTATATCTTTCTGTTGTTTATGGCTCCGTACTTAAAAATGAAGCATGTGTTTTGTGGGGTGGACAAGACTCTATAGTGAGTTGTGAGTTATGTGTTACACGTTAAACACTGAGGGCATTTTATGGTCTGATAAAGTTTAGCAAGCATATCTCACAAAAAAAAATTACCAATTTTTGTATGACCCATAATGTTTTCATTGGCTTGCTATATTTTTATTCAAACTCAAGTTTTTGGCTCTTCTGGGCATGATGATTTGATCAGAATATTAGGAAAACATTGTCGGATTCTAAAAAATTCAAGGGAAGAAGTCAGTATTTTGTGTGTGTTAGTTTATATTTGGAAAGGCTGCTGTGTGCCGTGAAGTTATTTTGTCCTGTGTACTCAGCTCTTGGGAAGACTGTCAGGCTGGTGATGATGACTCTTGCTCGTCTGTATGTGGAACTAGCTATTTTTTTTTTTTTAACTATAACATTTTAATTCTTGTTTTACTGATAAGTATCTTGGCACGTACTTTGGATTTCTATAGGTCCCATGTTCCATTTGGTCTAAGTCACTTATTTTAAAAAATACCCTATTAGTTGGGACCAACATGCCTGATTAGAGTAAAATCTCATTAATGGAAGAAGGTGATAATCAGTAATGGTTTGGGGCAGCTGTCACTAGTGTAGACTGTACAATCCATGGTTGATTAGGTTAATAAGAGCCAGGCTGGGGAGGTTTCCTCATCTGGCATATATGAATAATATTGCAAGAATCTAATTCTGGGTCCTGGTCCTGTCAGAGCCCAAGTCTGGAGAGGGGAGCTTGGGCAAGCATTCTTGTTGGTTTGAGGGCAGAGGAAAAGTCAAGGCCAATGACAAAGTTTTTCTTTTTAAATTATAATTATAAGATGAATAGAAAATAAAGTTGTACCTGTATGTCTTCTTAGACTGTATTGAGTGATCAGTTCTACCCTTGAAACCATTCTGAATCTTTCTTTCCTTCTCTTATAGGTGACATCACTCAAAAAGGATATGAAAAGAAGAGGTCAAAATTAATTGGTGCCTATTTGCCCCAGCCTCCAAGTATGTAAAGTTTGATGATATATCATCTAGTTTAAAAAGAAATGAAACATAGAAGAGAAAGCACTGAGTGCACATCCTTCTTTAGTCCCTGATTTGCACGAAGACCATTCTTTTGACTTGGCACTAGCTATTCTTAAGTTTTTCATATGACTACATGTATATTTTGTGAATATAGAATTTCACATATGATATTCTACAAGTGTGCCTAATGTATTTAATAAGTATTTCATTTATAGAGGGCAATATAGTTGATCAATTCAAAATGCATATAGTTTAAATTAATCCATTGGGAGATTGGAAGTCATTGGGAGAGCAGGCATGGTTAAGTAGGTGCATGTAATGCAGAGATCCCCATCTCTTGTCCCGCCTGATCACTAGGCTGTGACACACCCAGTAATGCTCTGTTAGCATGGTTAGGAACATCTCATGGAGCTTACGTTCCAGGAAACTTAATTTGTGTGTTTAGTGTCTGCTGTGATAGTAGCTTTGTTTTGATTCTTTGTTTCTTTCTTTCCTTGATCCTTTATTTTTCCTTTTTATTAGGCTGACACTGGTTAACAGTGTCAGGTGCACAGCTCCACAACACATCATCTATACACTGTACTGTGTGTTCATCACCCCAAGTCAAGTCTCTATCCATCACTATTTATCCCTACTATATCCTTCTCTGCTCTTCCCTTGATTCTTAAGAGAACATAAAGATAGACATGTTGGATAACATGACTTAGCTGATGGGCTGGATTTCCTGTTGGCTGGCTTTTAAAAAGAAGAAACCCTGTTCTATTTGAGCAAATTTTTTAAAAGATCAGGTTTTTGGTTGGCTGATGTCCATATAGGAGCATCTGTAGGCAGATGAGTAGATAGTAGTCTCCCTCTTTCCCCTTTCTCTCATCCCCTAGCAGCACTGTTTGGTGACAGCCATCTTCATCCCATGATTGTGAATCCCTTTCAGCAGGCAGCTCCTCCACATTTGGAGGAAGGCTGGCAGGTTGACTGTAGGCTCTCATTTTTGTGCCTTACCAAACAAGAGTGAAACAGAAGCAGTTCCCAGAAGATGGTTCTCCAGCTCACACCAAGAGCGTGGCTAACTGTGTGGGCTGGGTGCTCAGGGTGGCACCCATGTTGCGTGGTCCCTTTGCATGGGGTCGGCAGCTCTGCTCAGCGCTGTAACAAATTTAAAAAAAACTAAAGTTTGAATTAATTAGTTTTTTTTCGACTTGTTACAGCAGCGAATGGAGCTGCGGTGGCCCGGTGTAGACTGCAGCACAGTGAAGGCGCCCCGAGGAGAACGCCACACTCTGGCCACATCGGGGTGTGTGACATCAGAGAAGCCGCTGGCAGGGAGCGGGTGGCCAGCACCGTGGGAACCCGGCCTCTGTTTTACTTTCGTTTCGGTGAGCGCACTTTTCTGTGAGAGAGAGAGAGAGAGAGAGAGAGAGAGAGAGAGAGAGAGAGAGAGAGAGAGAGACACACCTCATGGCAGGGAAACATTTGAAAGGGCCATTATCCAGAGCCATTCTAAATAGAAGTGTGGGGCTTAGCATTGGGGTGGGGGTGACACCAAGAGGTCCCATGTGTAAGCCCCCATTCTCCAGATGAGGTCACACAAGTTTTTGGTGGCCACAAGAGCTCCATGGTCTCAGGTTGTCAGAGACTCCAGAGCCATGACCATCCCACTGACTCAGGACCAATTCTATTAGAGTAGAATATACTGTTTCAATAACCCTATTTTCACAGTTGGGACACTGCATACAAAATACTTAAAAGAGAAGAATACATGTTAAATTCTAACTCTTTAAAAAATTTTTGGTCTTCTGCTGGTCTTTGTCTCATAGCCAAACACCTCAGTGAAGGAAGAACTAGTAGGTCCTGGCCTCTGAGTCTTACTGAAGAGAGAGTTACAGCCCTTCACACTCCTACCCGCAAAGAACAGTGTTATAGGGCTTGATAGAAAAATGGAACTGATTACTTACAGAGTATATTCTTATAGGTAATTACCCTCAGAGGTCAAAATTATATCAGTGGATAATATTTTGAATAAGAAGCCCAAAAAGATGAGTGCAGTGCACCTCTTAGTAGAGCAAGAAAATAAACACTTGTAATTTTCAGCTTATCTTCAGGGTTTTACCTCAGATAAAGGGCAGTGTTTGAAGATTATACACAAATAATAGAATATTCCATGTTATAATTGGCCCCCAGAATCTCTAAAGAGGTACCCAGCTTGGTCACCCCCCTGCAGCATCTGTTGGTCCCCTCTGAGCCACCTGCTGACAGATACAGTAAATGTGCTTGTAGGAAGAATGGAGGGAGGGTTGGTGAGTGGGTGGCATAGTCAAGTGTTAACTGTGAGGTTCTTTTCACATTTATGCAAGTCTTACCCACCTGACTGAAACGTGGGGAAGAGAGAGCCAGCTTAGGGACGCTGCTCGGTGGACCCTGTGGGCCACCCTTTTCCCACTGAGAAGGATATGGTCCAGTTCAGGATTTCAGGTGGCCCAGCAAGTTATGCTTTTTTTTTTTAAAGATTTTGTTATTTTTAGAGAAAAGGAAAGGGAGGGAGGAAGAAAGGAAGAGACGTGCTACTATTGCTGCCACAACCACCACACCACATCCTCTCTGCCCCGGCTCTGCCCCTCCTACCTGTCTTCATCAGTATTACTTCTTTTTATCTTTGTTGGATTTCCATGCAATTTGATTTTTCTGATACTTCTGGTTGTTTTAGTTTTGAGGTAGTTGTATTCCTTTTTATGGTTGTGGAAGGAAGTGAAGTTTGTCTACCTGTGCCTCCATCTTGGCCGGAAATCCCAAAAGATGATTTTTGAAAGAGATGCTATACAGCCAAAAATGTCAGTGGCTGAGGCCAGCCAGTAAAAAGCTTAGTCACATTCATGAAAGTCAGGAGGACAGCTGGGGAGCTGGCCCAGACCAGACCACATAGCTCATGGTTCAGTGCTGGGAAAGATAAAGCCTCATTGCTTCTGACTATGAAAACCAGTGGGGGTTGGGGCAGCTGAAGAAACTGCTAGTCTCTCATTGGGGCCTGTTTGTTTAGAGGACCCCACAGTCTTAGAACATAAGCAAATCCACCCACTCTGGGAACTACAACTAGGGCAGTATCTAGACAGGTGCCAGTCCCATACAGGAAGAGGGTAAAGTGCCTGGAAAGGGGGCAAGTGCTGAGCAAGCAGCATTGTTCCCTCTCTGAGCCCTCCCCCATATAAAGAGCCTCAAGGTGTTGAAACGGGTCACCCTCCACTGTCAAATGCCTAAGGCTCCACCCCTTATAACAGGTGCAACAGCTCTATCTAAGACACAGAGGCAAACACAGGAAGCTGTCAAGTTGAGGAGACAGAGAAATATGGCGCAAAAGAGGGAGCAGATCAAGGTTCCAATGGGAGAACTAAGCGATAAGAAGACAGCCAACCTAATAGACACAGAGTTCAAAATACTGGTGATAAAGATGCTCACAGACTTGATAGACATGCTTGAGTATGCCAGATACATAAGGGAAGAAGTAAAGGCTAGGCTAAGTGAAATGAAGGAAAACTTACACAATACCAATGGTGAAGGGAAGGAAACCAGGATTCAAATCAGTGGTTTAAAACATAAGGAGGAAATAAATCGTCAACCTGTGCGGAATGAAGAAACAAAAATTGAAAATGAGGAGAAGCTTACGAACCTCTAGGACAACTTTAACCATAACAGTATGTGAATTATATGGGTGTCAGAAGGAGAAGAGGAAGAGCAAGAAATTGAAAACTTACTTGAAAAAGTAATGAAGGAAAATTCTCTAATTTGGTGAAAGAAATATTCAAATCTAGGAAGCACAAACAAGCTAGACCCAAAGAGGACCACACCAAGACACATTGTAATTAAAATGTCAAAGGTTAAAGATAAAGAGAAAATCTTAAAAGCAGCAAGAGAAAAGAAGAGAGTTACCTACAAAGGGGTTCCATGGTTTCTCAAAAGAAAATTTGCAGGCAAGAAGGGCCTAGCAAGAAGTATTTAAAGTGATGAAAAGCAAGGCCCTGCAACCAGGGTTACTCTATGTAACAAAGTTATCTGATACAACTTACGAAAAAAGAAAACCCACTTTTTTCAGGAATATTTTCACACAGTGACGACTTTTACAATTGAGTCTTCACTGTTTTTAGGGCAGGGCCCTGGTGGTGTGAAGTAGTAAAATTCCAGTGTTATCATAAACTGTGACATATTTCCTGCCGAAACATAGTCCCCTTTTCTTATAACAAGTACGTTAATTAGCTAGGTTTAGCTTTCCACATGTCTGTCCATCAAGTACTTCTCAGTGGTGAATGATTTATGTAGATTTAGTCTTCCTCAGGTCCAGCTTGAGATTTCTTCAATAGCCAGACATCTCTGTGCCTAGTTATAAGGATTTGCCATGACTGAGTAGTTGTGATGGTCTTGGTTATTTGGTTAAGGTGACTGGAGGGCCAGTCTGTTTCTGTCATTACGCCCCCCTGGGAATCTGCTGTGGGATCTCTGGGAGCCACCTCAGAGAAGGAAGAGCCTGGTTGGGGTAAATTTGCCGTTTTTTGTTTCTACTGGAGATGACAGATGGCCCTCCATGGAGTTGAGGCTTGGGTATATCAGAGGGCCTTGCACGTGGCAACCCGGCCTTTTTTTAGCTCCTCAAACCTTCATGCTCCTGTGATGTTTATGTGAGCCATTCTGCATGTGCT
Source organism: Noctilio leporinus (assembly GCA_004026585.1). Taxonomy (NCBI): domain Eukaryota; kingdom Metazoa; phylum Chordata; class Mammalia; order Chiroptera; family Noctilionidae; genus Noctilio; species Noctilio leporinus. Next base: position 19,359 of record PVIW01009989.1, read on the forward strand.
GCACCCTCTACTTAAACCTGCATTGTTTAACCCTCAGTTCAAGCGTTACTTCTACATGGATTCCTTTGTGGTCCCTCAGGTTAGGACAGGTCTTCAAATCCCAGTCTTCGTGACATTCCACTTCTGAAATACTTACACTATTGTAGACGAATGGTTGTGCCTGAGTATTTAGTGATTCCATTCCACCCCATCCCATCCCATCCCAACCTGCAGTAGGACCCTCATCATCTTTCCACAGCAGTGGGCATTCAGTAGACATTTATTGAAAGATGGATTGGGTAGTCATACCTGGAACTATGCCTGTGCCTGACAGGTCAGCTACTGGAGCTCAAGCCACCTGCACAACTGTGGGTAGTGGGAGTTAGTGCTTGAATAAAGCACAGTTGCCTCGCTGCTTGTATCCCTTGGTAAGCAGCAAGGCAAGTGTGCTTACCTGAAGGAAGGAGGTAGCATGGTGGGCTGGTCCTAGGAGGTGGATGTCAAATGTTAGTCTGTGTTCCAAACACATAGCAAATGGACCATTACTGCCTTAGGCAGCTCTTCTCCAAATTACTGTTTTATCTTGATTTCTCATTTGGATAGATTTAAATGGTAAATGGTACATCAAGTGCTGATCACTGTTTCCGTATGTAAAAAGTTAAAAGATAATATCACTTTGGGCCCTGCACAGTCAATGAGCTGAATTTTTTTTTTCTTCTAATTTTGAAGTTTAGCTTGAGAAATCCTGATGTCCAGTGCTGCTACTAAGGATCCCCTGTCGTTTGTAATCCTGTTCCTATGATGGGACCTGAGGGATTTGCTTCCAGCCCTGGTCACAGATTCTCCAGCTGGCCTGTATAGAGAAAGTGTGGCTTGTCGTTGGCAAATTCAGCATTTGTCAATTTTGCACTTTGGTTTCATATGACATGAAGAACTTTCTCACCTTGTGTTGAAGGGTATAAACCTGAGACATATGCCATTGTATTCTGTAATCTTCAGGAACTGAAGCTGGCTGCATTGCTGCCTTCCTGAGCATGGTCAGTCCATCTGACTCTTCACATTAAATTAACAGCACTGAGCTTCTCCGGTGCAGGGTGCACAGCCTGGCCCATATTTTCACTCTGCTGCAAGGTCCACATTCTCCTTGGGCACAAACGGATGTGATATTTGCTCATCCTGACCTGGGTGTCAGGTTCACACAGCATGTCCTTGCGTTGGGGTGGGGTTTGGTCCAGGAGTTACTCAGTGCCATTTATTTGTTCATGGTGGTTGGGGTGTAGGATACAAGGTCAAGTCCCAGCACAGGAGAAATCCAAGCATTTAAATTGGTGTTGTCTATCTGTGACTTAACATGAATTTTTCCCAGATTGAATCCCTACTGGAAATGAACCTTCATCTGCTAGAAGTAAATTACCTGTATCCCAAGTATACAGTGTTCATGATCTTGACACACAATTTGCTGCTCTCAGTGGGCTAAGAAATATTCTTATTTTATCACAGCAGGCTATGGTCAATCATGTGAATGTCCTGTTATTTTTAGTGACATTTAACCAGTCAGGGCCCTTGCCCCCAGTATGAGTAGTTAAAGGGAGTACATCTAGGCTATTCCCATGTGAGGCCTCTGGAGTTTGGGGCTAGCGTCTGCTGGACAGTGAGAATGGTGTGCACTTTGGAACTGGCTCATATCTACAAGCTGTAAGAAAGATACAGAAACTTGACACCTCAATCCTCACCACAAACACTCATTTCTGAACTTACTGTTCCCCACAAGTGAAGACCGAGTGTTGAGAGTAGAATCAGGCACAGATGTGCTCATGACATATGGAGGGCTTTTGTCAGACTTCCTCAAGCACCAGGTCTACATGTTTTCAAGTCATGAGATGATGAAATTAATATATTTTAATGGAAAAGTGATTAGCAAATTTGTACTGGCTTATGGCAAACGTTTATGTTAACGAAGGACAAGATAGAAACAACAATGTCAGTAATGAATTAGGCTGTTGTAGTTGGGGTGCAGGTTAGGTAAGTTCTATTTTGTGGTGGTGTCATCTGTGCTGACACATAACAAACCTAGTGAATTCCTACCTGCACCCACAATAGTTGTAGTGTTTATGCCGCACCTGCTTTAGAAGTAAGTGCTATTGAGGGAGAGTGTAATTAGGTACTAGGAGAGAAGGGGACAGCTTAGAAATCATTTTTGTACAGAATTAAATATGGAAAAGTCTTAAGCAGCTTCACCAGTTTCAAAAACCCAGGACACCTGGGAGGTTCTGGAAATACTACACCCAGGGGGAAGTGACCAGGAGATGCTTGAGTTCTGCAAGGGCCCTAGAATGAAGTCCACATTTGTGCCCACAGCATCATGGATCCTGGCATTTAGAGGCTGAGTAGTGTGTCCAGTTCCATGACTAGTGAGAACAAATCAGAACTTGGACGCAGTTTTTCTAGTGTTAAATCCTATATGCATTCTCATTCACATTGTCCTCCACTTACACTTCATGGTTTCTTTTAAAAAAATACATTGAGAAACCTAGATTTTTAGTTTATTCGCTCATTCTCTGAATTTAGAAATCCTTACTTTCTCCACAATATTTAACATCCTGAAGAACCACAAGTCTGTATTGCCGGTCTCCTGGCTTGTGCTCAGCACTGTGTCAGAACAACGATGACTGTCTTCTTACCCTTAGGATAATGTGATAATTACTATGATTTCTGGTGTCTAGCTTTTCATAATTAATAAAGAGAGTATATTCAATAATCTGAAACTGATGAGTTGTTTAGGGACAGAACTATGATATTAGGATTTTTCTTTGGGTAATCTCTTTATCATGTATTAGAATTAACTGATTGACATTTTAATAAAAAATGGCTTATTTCTCTCCTACTCTCTGTCCTTTTGGGCTTGAACAAGGTTTTCATGTCTCAAGGGAAAGAGCAATTAGAGGAGAGTGTGGTAGAATCTGGAAAAACTCTGGATTAGTGACTTTCTGCTTGATTAGAACCTGGAGGTCTGAGTGGGAGATGTGGCTGAGTGACCAGTAGGTGTGATGCTGCAGGGAGGAATTTGGGCTTTGTTTTCTGGTTGACAAGATGGAGGGAAATGAAATAAGCAGAGCCCTGCTTGGGTGAAGTGGGGGCCCTGGGGACTAGATAAGGAGCAGCAGGTGGCATATGACTGTGAAGGCTGCAGGCAGGCCCAGCATTAGGCCTGATGGATTTTCTATTTTTCAGGATAAGTATAGACTGGGGAAGAGAAGACTCATGGGGTGGGGATTTTTGAGGACAGGAGTGGTGGAATGCCCCCGTAGAAGAAAATGTCTGTCCTAGGCAGGTGGGAGCTCAGCAGTATCATTCCCTGTGCTGTCCTGTTTCCTTTTTCCTCCTTGCACCTTGGGTCACCTTCCTCTGATTTGAAAGATTTTATTTATCACAGAGGAGCAGGGAGGGAGAGAGGGAGAGAAACATCAACGTGTTGTCACCTCTCCTGCACTCCCAACTAGGGACCTGGCCTGAAACCCAGGCATGTACCCTGGCTGGAAATCAAACTGACAACCCTTTGGTTCAAAGGCTGGCGCTTAGTCCACTGAGTCATACTAGCCAGCACACTGTCCTCGGATTTGGAGTAATTTTTATAGTCCCATTGCAATTCTAGAGGAAAAACAAAAATCTCACTGATGTTGTCATGTTGAAGGCATTCCAACCTCTGCACGAGCCTTGACAATATCCTTACCGGTTCAAAAGTATTTTCTGAGCCTGTCCTGTGGGTTAGGGGAAGTGCTCAGCTGGGGTGGGGGTAGGGTAGATAATAAGAGTTCACCTCATCCTCCTTACTTGGTGGTCTCCCAAGTAAGGATCCGATGGGAACACCTTGTATCAGGTGACAGCTCTCAGCTCCTCTGAGTTCATTCCTGGGCAACAATGAAATTGTATCAGTTTCCATCTTTCCTTAAAAGGTTGCTATTGAACCAGTAATTTTGCAGCTAAGTCACAAAAATACTTCTTTGTGGCATCATGGTACAAGCTAGATTCTGGTCATGTAGCAAGTAATTATCGGGAGTGTAGCACTGAACATGTGGCCTCTGCCTCAAGGACCAGGCCTCTTTTGAGAATGAGGCAGTGTGGTCACCTCATCGCTCTGATGACAGGTACTCGGGAGCCCTGGGAAGGGACACCTGTCTTAAAGCTTTCCCTGGCTGGTGTGGCTCAATGGATTGGGGCCGACCTGCAAACCCAAAGGTCACTGGTTCAATTCCCAGCCAGGGCACATAACCAGGTTGCAAGCCAGGTTTCTAGCCAGGTCCATAGCTAGAGGCAGGTGAAAGGCAACCATACATTGATGTTTCTCTCCCTTTCTTCCTCCCTCCCTGCCCTTCTCTCTGAAAATAATGAATAAAAAATCTTAAGAAAAAATTAAAAAATTAAGAGAAAGGGCTTTTACAAGCAAGTATTTAAATGCTACTAGAGACTGACACTAACTGAGTTCAAACCCCACTTCTGGGCCTGTGTTTCCTTATTAGTAAAATGGTAGAAGTAACAGCACATATCCCATGTGGTTATGTTAATAGGTGAAACAAATTCGTTAATGTAAAGTGCTTAGAACCATGCAATTAAAGTGTTAGCAGTTTTTATTAGTTTTGTGTAAAGATGGTAAACTGAGGCCCAGGGTCACAGATGGTGAAAACAATTCACTGGGACACCCATCTCTGAGCATGATGTGGTCACTGGTGCTATTCCTTTCTGTTCAAATAAGATCTGAAGCTAGGTCAGTGACTGGCATTTAGTGCTCTTTAAATATGGAAGACGGGATCTGGTTTAGATTATTATCATGTTCTGATCTGAGGGGAACTAATATTTGCACCCTGGTTATCTGTGGTTTTGGACAGTTACCCCACCTCTCTTAGGATACCTCACTTTCCCAGGGACCTCTCTTGGCCTGGGTCTGTTTAGACAATCTGGTTGGCCTGCAGCTTTCCTGAGAGGGAGTTCTCAATCATGGTATAAACACGAGACCCTATCAATGCTTAACTCTGAGCTATAATTGTGTTTGACTAATTATTTGTATATTAGTGTTACCAAAAAGCCATCCATTTCAATTCTGGCATTCGATTAAATCCTTATGATAGATAACGAGAAGAACCTTCTGTTACTGCCTGCAGTCCTCCTGTGGTGACAGGTTGAATTCTACTTTGGAGATGCATATCTGCTTGTTGGCTTTTTCTTGTTAGAATATACCTTTAAGCCACCTCAAGTTTCATTGTCAGTGAAGTCAGATAAAAATTAATGATGGAAATATGTGCATTAATACTTAGTTTCTTTTACTGTCCTGTTGCTAGTAACCTGGTAAAGCCAATCTCCTTTTGTCAAATTCATTTATTTATTTTTAGAACTGTTTTTAAAATTCTGTGTTCCAGCCCATGAGAGTAAATGTTGACAGTGTGTCTAGCATATTAGCTTTCTGAGAACAGATGTGTAGGGTCCACACATAGGCTAGTACTACAGTTGGTCTGAGTATGTGAGTGTTAGAACTGTGCATGTTTCAAAAGACATATACCACCCACTTAGGTTCCCAGAAGGTTGAAAGTAGTCCCAGGAAGCATGTTTGAATGAACAGGAAGGTAACACAGTACTGAGAATGAAAATGAAACTTTAAATGTACATATGAATCTGTCACTGTGTAACCTTGGCTGTACTATCCATTTAGCTATACTTTCTAGAACTTCACTAAGAAGTCAGTAAACATCGATTCCCCAGCCAGGGCACATAACAAGGTTGCAAACCAGGTCTCCAGTCAGATCTGTGGCTGGAGGCAGGTGAAAAGCAGCCATACATTGATGTCTCTTTCCCCCTCTGCCTCTCTCCCTTACCCTCTTTCTAGAAATGATGAAATAAAATGTTAAAAAAAAAAAAAAAAAAAGAACTCTTTTCCCCCTGAAACACTTCAGAGTAAATTGTTAACATTATGCCCCTTCCTGGTTCCCTTTGTGTTTATTTCCTACCAGTCAATAAATTCCACTTGCCAATCAATCAAAAAAAAAAAAAAAAAAAGTCAGTAAACAATTAAAGTGTAAAGCCATAGGACAGGAGAAGGGAAGCAACAGTGGCAGGTTTCTGCAATATGTAATATGCCTTAGTCAGCCAATGGTGGGGGTTTTGAGGGCAACAGATGAAGGTGTTGATGAAACCTGGGTGGGGTTAGGCATAGCATCTAGGAAGCAGTGATCCATGCCCTCCCCACTGGCCAGAGAGGTTTATTCTCTGGAGAAATGGACTAAGAGCCTCTAGGTTCAGGGAGACCAAGCAGTCTGACCCCAGGGGTGCTAAACCAGAGCCCAAATTCTGGAGGGAAAGAACAGTCCAATCTGAATGATAAATGCCTCATCTTTCGGCAGATGGAACAGCCCAGGTAAAAGATCTACTGAGAATGAATCTGGTGATGCCACCACAACAGGAAGCAAACACTACTTGCAGTTCCTTTAATGGTAATAAAGAAGTAATTACAAAAGTTGACAGAAAAGAAGAAAGAAAAATAGATTTTACATACTGATTATAACTTCAGAATGATTTAACTTCTCAGTAACAATAATTGACATGAAAAGCAGTGAGTGCAAATAATTTTCAAATCTATACAAATTAAGTTTCAAAGTTACACATGACTTTGCTTAGAATTCTGACTTGAAATCTGGTAGTTATATATTATATAGCAAGCCTGGCGAAGTGGCCAGAATTATAGCAGAAGGGGATTCTGAGAGGGTGGTCTTCAAAGAAAATAAAACTAGAACACTATCACCAGATTGTGTTTGACCACAGGGGAGAAAAGAATTGGAAAGAGTTTTTCAGTATGTTGGGTATTTTTGAAGGGATTATCTATATGTACATTGAAAACCAAGATAATGGAACAAAAAGATACAATATTAACTCCAGAATAACAAAAAAAGTGTAAAATAGGAAGGTATTCATGGTATACTACTGACTCAAAATCCTAGTAAGGATGGTGGTGTAAGGGAAAAGTGCATACATTGTCTAAAATGGATAATTAAGTAAGATTATGAATCCATACGTATGTGAATGTAAATTCAAGGTAACTATGTTTTATCATAATACTTAACAGTACTCTGATTTCTGTGCATGTTTGGTAAAAATACAGAGTAATTTTTAAAAAGATCATTTAAAAATTCTGTACATTCGATAAATTCCATGCATCTATTTGATAAAAATATAAAGTTATTTTTTAGAAGATCATTTTAAGCCCTGGCTTGTAGCACAGTGGATAAGGCACTGGCCTGCGAACCCAAAGGTTGCTGGTTCAATTCTTCAACCAGGGCACATAACCAGGTTGCTAGCCAGGCCTCCAGCCAGGTCTGTGGCTAGAGGCAGGTGAAAGGCAACCATACATTGATGTTTCTCTCCCTCTCTGCCCCTCTCCCTTCCTTTCTCTCTGGAAATAATAAATTTTAAAAATCTTTTTTAAAAAGATCATTTTAATTGATCCTGTGTAGGTAGTAACTGGAAGAAGTTTGGTAGCTATAAATATTCCAGTTATCAAGAACTGTAAATTAATAATGTTAATGTGCTTGCTACATGATGAGTTTATAGAACTAACATGTAGCTGTAGCATAGGTATCTTCTTCACAGTTCTGATCTAGTTAGCCCACTGTGTGGACTCACAAACATGCCATCAAAAATTAAGGTACAAAAATCCTCATAAGAGGAATATTAAACCCAAGGACAGATAACTCTCCTGGAGACATTGTGGAAAACTCAGAACTAAACACTGTGTTGTTGAAATTGCTATTTCTGGTTTACTTTCTGTCAAGTTATTACTGATCCTTTTCTGTAAAAGTAGCAGTTAATGTTTAATGCTCAGTACTCAGAATTTCCTTACTTCTAAACTGTAATGATTAATTTTTCCCATCTTTATATACTTTTATCTAGATTGTGTTCTTACTGCTCTAGTTCTAAAGTATAATAGGTATCATAATTGCCAGATTTAGGTCAGTGTTTGACCAGTACTCACTGAATCATTTTTAACCATGTTAACACTTTTGGTCATTCATCATAGCCATATTGAAATACAATTTACTCAAAGGGAGTAAGATTCCAGAGTCGGAAATTTTGAATAAACAAAGATAGAAGCTTATGCTCAATCCTAGTTACCTGAATTATACAGGGTGCACTCATTCAATTTGCAAAATTTTAGTAACATAAACAACATACCACAGGTGTTATATTTTGAAATAAATTTATTCTGATATATAAATACATAAACATAGTTATTATTTTTAAAATTATTCAAAAGTCTCCATTTGCTGCAATAATAGACTTGATTCCACTTCGGAATCTTAAGCATGCTTTCATTAACTTTTCTTTATCCATGGATATGATCATGTTTTCAATCTTAGCTTTCACAGCCACTTTATTGGAATGAGGTTGTTTATTAACTTCTCTTTCACAAATGCTGCATATATAATAGTGTAAAGGATTTGCATCTGGTGAACTAGGCGGCCAGATTTTCTTTGACCAGAATTCAGGAACATTGACACTGAGAAATTCCTGCACCTTTTTGGCATTATGTGCTGGTGCACCATCTTGTTGGAAGATAAAACGATGTCCATTTGTGACTTATTTCATCCATGGTACAACTACTCTCAAAACATCAAGGTAAACATCTTGGATCTTCATTGATGATCTCCTGGATTCTGGGTACAATATCTGGACTTGTGTGATCTTTGTGTACCTTACACATTTTCCTGTTGGTATGGTGACATCAGGATCAGCATCACACACCTTCACGTTGTCAACTGTACATAAAGGGATGTTCTTTAAGTCCACAATTTCCTTAGCAGTTTGCCCTGCACACAGTCCAGAAATTATGGTTGCGCTAACATTGTGTTCCTTTGGCATGATGGTTGCTCTCAGAATTTATTACTTTTGATCTGAAACAGTAATGCTAAATCATAAACTTAGAAACATAGTTTTTCAAAATTAATAAACACGTGAAACAAATTGATCGCACATACCCTGTATATTAAAATAATCCATAAGATTTATTTTAGTTAAGTTTAATGAAATGTTATTTTTAATTTCCTCAAGTTTATTTTACAACTTTTTGTTTTTAAAGAAGATCATTAATTGATTTTTTTTTAATCCAAACCCCAAAGGTGTCTGATGTTACTTGTGGCTTAGTTTGGATCTCTTCCCATAAAGTACTGTGTGTTTGTGATATTCAGGAGTCTGTGCTTTTTCTAAAGGCTGTAATGTGGACAAGAGTCTTGCCCTGCCTTGGACGCTTCTCCCTCTTGTGGTCATTGTCCATGGCATCTGGCCCCCTGTGCCTACTCCCATATGAGCTCTGGCTCACTGTGGGAATGCAGTGAGTCAGGGCTTTATTCTACCACATGGTTTGCTCTCCAAAGTAAATTAAGTTCAGTTGCCAAGTAAAGCCTCACCTTACTTTGCTATTTCCTTTAACCCAGGGGTGGATCAAGCTTTGCCTCCAGAGCGCCGGGCTCCAGTTACTCCTTCCTCTTCCTCTCGCTATCACCGCCGAAGGTCCTCAGGGTCACGAGATGAACGCTATCGGTCTGGTAAGGCAACAGTACGGACATGAGGTCACTAATACCCTTCTCTGTCATGTTGGTGGTGAAATGGCTGAGTGGGTGCATGGTCTCCAAGCTGTGTGGTACATGAGGCAGAAATACGTGTGTGTGAATGTTCTTGTGATTGATCATGTGATCCACAGGTAATGACATCCTCCCTCAAACACGTATGTTCTATCTAGGGTGTACATTAAAATTTAGTAAATAGTGACTATTTTCACATTTTTAAAGATGGTGGTATTCACTTTGTAGAATTTGATAATTAAAAAAATAGTAACTTCTCATGACCCAAACATAATTTATTTTTTTAGGTATTAGTATGCAACAGTTTCATTCTCATTTTATGTTGGTTATTAGTGTATATTTTTCTTTCAACCTTAGTGATAATCTGTTTTTCAAGTATAGTTTTCAAAGAAGAATCAAAATCCTTAAAGTTTTGTATATTCTGTTATTGCCTTTGTGTTTTATGATGCAGTCTACAAGAATTGGTAATTCATTTTATTGTAATCATTACCTGGTCTTGGCTGGCTGGAATTTATTTTATTAATTTAACATCAGAAAACTTGTTTTGTGATTAATATTTTAATTTTTGAGAGACTCTCCCCTACCCCCAACATCTAGATTAAAGTTTCTTTTTTTTTATTTTATTGTATTATTTTTTACGATTTTACTTATTTCAAGGGAGAGAGGCAGAGAGGGAGACAGACTTCAATGCATCATGGTTGCCTTTCACCTGCCTCCAGCTACAGAGCTTGCTGGAGACCTGGCTTGCAACCTTGTTATGTGCCCTGGCTGAGAAATCAAACCATCGACCTTTGGGTTCTCAGGCCAACGCCCTATTCACTGTGTTACCAGCCAGAGCTCTTTCTGTTTTTTAGATTTTATTCATTATTTTTAAGAGAGAGGGGAAGGGAGGGAGGAAAAATGGGAGAGAAACGTCAATGTATGATTGCCTTTCACCTGCCAGCTGTGGACCTGGCTGGAGACCTGGCTTCCAACATGGGTATGCGCCCTGACTGGAAATTGAACCAGCGACTCTTGGGTTCACGGACCAGTGCTCAGTCCACTGAGCCACATTAGCCAGGGCCTTAAAGTTGTTTACATCTACTTCCCTAACTATAATTTTTAAAAGAAAACTATTAGTATGTGTTGTTGCTGAGATACCAGTTCAGGGCACATGTGGATTGCTGATGGTAATGATCTGAATTACAGTATTTGTGTATCACTTTTTACTTGGCAAAGTACTTTCACAGACATCATCTCACTTAGTTTTTATAACGAATGTGTGAAGTGCTTATTACTGCTTCATGTTGCAGAAGAGGAAGCTGAGGCTATGGCAGGCGAAGTAGCTTAGCCAGTTCATACAAACGTTGGACAGGTCCATTTTTCTTGAATCTTTCCATTAATGGGGGCTAACAATCACCATTACCTCTAAGAAAGCATCTGCCTGACTTTACGGCCCCATTCCCCTTTCTAGAGGGAATGAAGAGGTAAGACAGAGATTTGATGGCACAAGCAAGAAGAGGAGACTCAAGAAACTAGGAAAGGCCAAGTGCAGCCTCACATATGTAGATACACATATGTAGTCACACATACCAAAGACACAAGTCCCACATATAGTAGGCACATGTGTAGACACCCGGAGTCTCACAATAGACACACACGTGGTGGCACTCACACAGTCCCACATACCATAGACAAACCTGTAGATCACACATAAAGATGCATGCTTACCATCATCAGTATCTTCTCATAGAAGTTAGTCCCAGCTCTTATTTTCATTTTGTTGATGAGAAAATGGAAGGTCAGGCAGGAATATGATTATTAATGATATATCAGTGCATAGCTTATCAAAATAGGATACATATCTAGCTTTGTCTTCCCTGTCATCTGATTTCTTACCACAAAGAATTTTATCTTGTGTGCATTTCTTTATTTCTTCTATTTTTTTAAATTTTATTGTTGTTATATTACATCCATCCCCTTTTTGCTCCCCTCTGTCCCCCTCCCCCCCCACCCATTCCCCCCAAAGTCAATCCCACCTGTTGTCCATGACCATGGTTCCTTTATACTAGGTTCTTGTCTAAACTGCTCCCCTTCCTTGCCTCTGCCTCCCTCGTGTCCATTTCTAACCATTAACTGTTTCTGTTAACTTTTAAAATTTAGATGGAAATTATATCCCAGCAAGTCTGTTTTCCACATTATCTGTCTTTACTGATAAACCCCAGTGTTTTTATGGCCTTTGTATAACATGCAGTGTTTTGCAAATCCTCCTAGTTATTTAGCAGGGAGGTAAGACAGGCCGTCAAACAGTAGACCTGAATAACCTGAGAGAGGTTAACACAGCAGGGATGGTGGCTCCTTGGTCCCAGGTATGTGTCAGCTCACCTGTGCTGACACATATCTTCCATCTTTTAGGGTAGATGAGAGGATGTGGGAGAGCAGTGCACTACAGGAAGGTGTGGGCTAAGTAGAAGAATTGAGGGCAACTTCAGGGATTATTTTCACTAGTCAGTAGAAACATGGCCGGCACAGTCCTCTGCAAAGGAAACTAGACCCATCTGGGGCCAGTCCACCTCAAGCCCTACTTTTGAATCAGTGTTAATTCCTCACCCACATCACTGTGAAGTGGAGGAGCTGGGAAAAGAAAGCTGCAGTTAATGCTAGTCCTTTCCAGTTAGAGCTCCACAATGGGACATGGGTGCTTGGTACTTCCCCAGGATGAGGAGTTCTAATGGGTTCCTGACCTTGCAGCTTTGTTTCCTATGGGCATCTCTCAGGTGACTTGTCCCATTTTCTCTATGTGTTTCTGGTGTCCTTTCTCACTTCATGCCCTTTCTCCGCTGTCCTTGGGATCACCCCTTCTCTGTGGCTGAATTTTGGGCTCCAGGTCTGAGGTCAAAGACTAGCTCTGCCCCTTTAGTGGCCAACACAAGTCCTGGAGCACCGTCTGAGGGCCCAGCTCCTGAGAAGTGTAATGAAGGCTTCTTCTTGATCTGCTTGGTGCCAGAAAGTTACAGAGAAAATAAGACACAGCCTCCCCGCTCCTTTGGAGGAACCAGACTAGTGAAATGAAGGACATGTGTTACTGTGTAGTGTGGTTTCTGAGGAGGCAGCACTGTGAGCTCCTAAACACATGTCAGCTGGCAACCCTCCTCTGCTCAAGTACCCCAGTAGCTCCTGTTGCTCTCAGAGTAAGAATCATATTCCCATAATTCCTGTAATGGCCCACCATGCGCATGATCTGATTTCCATTCCTCCTTGATCTTGTCTTTCACATTATCTCTGCTCTGCAGCCATACTGGAGTCCAGTGTGGTTTTTTTGTTTGCTCGTTTGTTTTAAGATTCCATTATTTCCAGAAAGAGGGGAAGAAAGAGAGGCAGAGGAAAAAGACAACAGTGTATGGTTGCCTTTCACCTGCCTCCAGCTACAGACCTGCCTGGAGACCTGGCTTACAACCCAATTATGTGCCCTGGCTGGTAATTGAACCAGTGGCCTTTGGGTTCACAGGCTGGTGCCTTATCCACTGTGCCACCACCCAGGGCCATGAGTGGTTTTTGAGCACACAGACACCTGACTGCTGTAAGACCTTTACCTTGTCTTTTCTGCTTAGTGTTCTTTCCTGATATGCACACACTGTTGGTTTCCTTATCTTAATTAGGTCTCTGATCAGGTGTGACAACTTTTGTGAGGTATTGTCTGACCACTCAAAGTGGTAAAGCATCATATAACTTCACACACAATTCTAACATGTCTCTATTCCTGAATTATTTGTATCCATTGCTGTCATTACCCCAACACTCAATCAACTATCTTTCTATCTATCCATCAGTCTCTCTCCTAGTCATTCAAAACATCTCTTGATAACTTTTTAAAGATTTTATTTTATTATTTTTAGAGAGAGGGGAAGGGGGAGAGGCAGAGAGGGAGACAGACATCAATGAATGGTTGCCTTTCACCTGCCTCCAGCCACAGACCTGGCTGGAGATCTGGCTTGCAACCTGGTTATGTGCGCTGGCTGGGGAATCGAACCAGTGACCTTTGGGTTCGCAGGCCAGCTCCTTATCCACTATGCCACCAGCCAGGGCTAATCTCTTGATAATTGACCATCCATCTATTATTTTCCGACACTTACCTACCTATATCAATCATCTGTCTAGTTAGCTATGTATTTACCTACTTGCCTATCAGTCATCTTTCTATGATCTATCGTCTATTAACCATCTACCTACCTATCAAAAACTTTAGGATCCAAAAAGACAGACTCTGCTTTTTGTTCATTCTCATATGCCAAATTCATAAAATGTTGCCTAGTTAATAGTTTTTAAAGGAAGGATGAGGGAGCATAGCACATTTAGGGGAAAGTAAGAAATTATGTACAGGAATAGTGGGGGAAAGATTTTAAGGTATCTGTTATACTGTGCTCTGGAACTTGGATTTTATCCTAAAGATGATAGGGTACCAGTTAAAAATTTTAGGCAAAGACATGGCAGGAGCAGTCTTAGTATTTGAAAATTACTTTGGTAGCACTGTGGAGTATGGATTAGAAGTAGAGAAATTGTATACCCTGAATGCCTGATACCCAGGCATGTTTAGGAATTGACTCAGTGCTGATAAGATTTCAGATAATAGCTATAGGATCCTCAGGCTGAGTTAATACAGAGGTGTGTGAGAAAGGAAATTAGGGGTGACTCCTAGGTGTCCAGATGATGCACCTGCATAGACGACAGTCTCTGGATCTGCCTTAAGAGAATTAAGGTTTCCTTGGTTCGTAGGCTATAGATGATGGAATTTTCCTCATTCACTTGCTATGTAGAGGATACTATAAAAAACTGTACAGCCATTCTTTGAAGTGTCATTTAAGGCAGGGAAAATGTTATTCCATATAGACTATTACAATTTCTTAAAATGTGTACTCTTCTCAATTTTGAGTAATGACTGATTAAATTACATACAGGACAGACCTATCCAGAAGATCTTTGCAGGTGCTTGTGAAATCTCAGCTAAGATTCTCATTCTCTATAATCAACACTGGGGCCACCCCACCTCCTCCTTTTGCATATTATGGCAATCACCCTAAAGGAAAGCTAAGAAGGTCTGTGAAATATTATGACAGCTCACTTGGTAGTCTCTCTTACCACCTTATTCTCTGGTAATTTAATTTGTTTTTATTTTAGACATTTCACTAATATAAATTACTTTTTCTTAGCGTACATACTCTTAACATCATTTTTAAAATTTGTGGTATGAAATCTTAGCTGATTTTAGTCTGTTGCCAGTGTACAGTGTTTTGGGATTTTCTGGTTTTATTTTCTCCGGTTCCAGCATGGAAAACTTGCGAATGTCAAAAGGAAAAGTTGTGCAGCTCTCAGGAGATTCTGCTTTCTGAATTTCTTTGACCACTTAACTTGCAGTATAAGTCCTATAGTTACTTCAATGACCAAATTATATCAGCCAAGAACGAATTCTTTTATCTCTTAGATAATTGACCTAATTGACAATCAATCTAGTCAACTATACAGCCTTAAACTTAATCTCTCCTGGCAGTATTTTTCCTATTTTACTTCTAAACCTGTAGCCTTACCTTGTAATGAACTCCTAATAGAATTATCTTTAAAATTATTTATTTACTTATTTATTTTTAGAGAGCAAGGGGAGGGAGAAAGAGAGGAAGAGAAATATCGATGTGCAAGAGAAACATGGATTTGTTGCCTCTGGCACTTCCCCAACTGGGACCTGGCCTGCGACCCAGGCATGTACCCTGACTGTAAATCTAACTAGCAACCTTTTGGTCTGCAGGTCAATGCTCAGTGTAGTGAGCCACACCAACTAGGGCAGCATCCTTGATAAGAGTATGCACTTATTATACATAACTGTCTTTGGAATATCAACTTTGATTTGGAAAGTGAATGGTGAACAGGCATCTACATATTAGCTACTTTATTTTACTTGATGAAATTTAAATTACAGCTTAAAACATTCTAGGTATTTTTAAACACCCCTTTTCTTCCAACCAAACACCCTATGGAGGAATAAAAACCTAAGGTTTGTGTTAGGTCTGATCCAAAACCAACTATGACAAGGAAGGAAGTTAAGACTAAAATCCAGCATACAATCTCCAAATATGTTAAAAATGATTGTTTTGCATTTTTATGGACTTAGAAGTAGTTTAAAAACCTCAGATTTTGTGTGTACACTTAGACAAGGTAGCTGCCTCTTAGTAGTCAGCCACCCTGGCCCCTCCTCATGCTCAGCCCTGGGAAAGTGTCACGAAGTATTGTCTTTTGTGAAGATGGTGAACTGAAGTAGTCCAGGGGCCCCAAGTGACCCATTCAGGGATGTCTGTGAGGTCAAAGTATCTTCAGAATAACACTTAACATATTGTTTGCCCTTTTCATTCTTACTTTTTCGTGAATGTGCACTGGATTTTTTTCTAGAGGCTGCATGACATGTTATGTTATGGTTCTTACAGCCAGTAGAATCTGTGATTGTGAAGTCCTATGTTTTAAAAGTTTTAAAGTTTATTTTCTAATACAAGTATTAATCCTATAAGCAAATAATTTTAAGGGCTTTCAGCAGTTTTTAAGAGTTTAAAACATTCTGTGAGCCAAAGAGTTTGAGAACCATTGCTATGAGTCTGGTAAAAATGTTAATTATTTCTTTAAAAATTGATAATGTGAACTACCAGAAATTTCTGTATCTGAATCCACCCCAAGGCTGATTTTTATGCTGACATTGATTTTACTTCTGATTTGTGGCAATGTTCAGCTTCTGGGACTAAGGGCTTGTATGCTAGTATTCATTCATTTAACAAATATGCAAATAATTTTTTTCACTGTGTACTCTGCTATGCACTATAGATGATAGAAAAATATAAAAATGTGTTTTCTTTTAAAGATTATTTATCCTATAGTAATTTCTTCCTTGATGTTACAGTTTTAATTTTCTAGATTGAGAAGACTTTTATCTAGTCAGCTTGAATTTACTGACACTCTGTAATTTGTGTTCTCTCTGAACAATTTAGTTTTCATTAATTTATTCTGGTGTAAATCAGGAAATAACATTTTCTTAGAATGAGAGAGAAGAATACACTAAATCACATTACACTTTCAGCTAAAGTGTTACTGTAAGAGATGACTCTTTTCAGCAGAGCTGCACTGTTTACCAAGGTAGCAAAACCCATATGGGACCTTTTAAATTTAAATTAATTAAAATAAAATTTAAATTTCTTCTTTACTAACCACTTTCTTTTTTCTTTTTTTTTTGAGTGGGGCAAGTGACTGCTGTACTCTGGGTAGTGCAGATATGGAACTCCCCAGTGAAATAGAAATTTCTCCTTCACCTTGCTGTTAGAGGGCCAAGAATGGGGGTGAAGGTGAGAGAGGCACTTAAGACAGATCAGTAAGTACTATTTGCTCAAAACTAATAAAAATGAACTCAATATTGATATCTGCTCCTGGCCATTTAAACAAAAACAGTAGTCAAGTTTGCATTTTAGAAACACCAGTGTAGTAGGAATACATAGAATGATTGATTGAGTTGGAATGGGTTCCTGGCTGCAAGTAGGGACATGTTAAAGGGATTGTGTTTAAAGGTATATAAAAAAAAAAAAAATTTGTGCAATACACCAAAATGATACTTAGAAGTTAATGGCCTACAATAATTATATTAGGTAAGCAGAGGTTCTCAACATTGAAGAAATAAGGATTTAACTTAAAAGGTAGAAAAGAGCCCTGGCTGGTGGCTCAGTGGATAAGTGCCCGCCTGCGAACCCAAAAGTCGCTGGTTTGATTCCCAGCCAGGGCACATAACCAGGTTGCAAGCCAGATCTCCAGCCAGGTCCGTAGCTGGCAGCAGATGATAGGCAACCATACATGGATGTCTCTCTCCCTCTCTGCCTCTCTCCCTTCCCCTTTCTCTGAAAATAATAAATAAAACCTTAAGAAAAAAAAAAGGTAGAAAAGAAAAATCAGGTTAAGTATATAGAATGGAGGACGAGAAAATAATGAGAATAAAATGGAGTAGAGGTTACAGACTTGGTCTTCACTCCAGCATGTAGTGGAAGCATGAAGTTGTCACACCCAACCTCTTCACAAGAGAAATGCTTAACAAGTGGAAAATCAACAACCCTTCTTTAACCTATCTAATAACTAAGGTCATTGGGCAAATAGCCACTCCAAAACTGGGGATGGGGAATAGAGGTGGAAAGGTGGAATCTCTAAAAAACAATCTAAAAGCAGTCATAGAATTAAAAAGCGTCGTGAGAGAAATTAAGAATGTTGATTTGTCAGATACTCAGATCTAGGTAAAGAATGCTTGGAGATTAAACAATATATTCTAATGCCTATATCAAAGAAAAAGTCAAATTTTAAAAGTGTATTGAACTTAAAAGGAAAAATAACAAATTATCAAAATTTGTGTGATGCAAAAAACCTAGAGGCAGATGTATAACATTAAATAAATATATTAGAAAAGAAAGATCTAAAATTAATAATCAAAGCAGATTTAGGAAACTAGGAAAATAAGAGCAAAGTAAATCCAAAGAAAAGAAGTAAAAGTTGGAAGAGAATAAATGAAAGTGAAAATGGAAAATCTGTAGAGAAAATTAAACCAGAAGCTGGTTCTTTGAAAAGATCAATATAATTGATAAAAACTTGTAGCTAGGTTTTTTCATTGCTGATATTATTAATTTGTATTATCTCTATTATTTTCTTAAAAGAGATGACACAAATTAGTAATATCATATGTGAAAAAGCAATCATCACTATTGATCCCATAGACCATAAAAGGATAATAAAGGAATATTACAAACAACTCTGTGCACACAAATTTGATAACCTAAATTAAATAAACCCACTCCTTGAAAAACCCAATCTACCCAAACACATAGGAAGTAGTAGCCACTCTGAATAGGCCTATGTCTATTAAAGAAATTGAATCAGCCCTGGCTGGCAGCACAGTGGATAAGGCTCCGGCCTGCGAACCCAACAGTCGCAGGTTCGATTCCCCAGGCAGGGCACGTAACCAGGTTGCAAGCCAGGTCTCCAGTCAGGTCTGTGGCTGGAGGCAGGTGAAACACAACCATACATTGATGTCTCTCTCCCACTCTGCCTCTCTCCCTTCCCCTCTTTCTAAAAATAATGAAATAAAATATTAAAAAAAAAGAAAAGAAATTGAATCAATAATTAATAACCTTCCAAAACAAAGCACCATGCCCAGGATGTGTTCACTGGCAGATTCTACCAAACAGCTAAAGAAGAAATCATATCCATTCTTTATATCCTCTTCCTGAAGATAAAAACATAGGAAATACTTCCTAATTCATTTTATGAACCCACCATTAACCTAAAACCAAAACTAGACAAAAATATTATAATAAAAGAAAATTACAGATTAGTATCTCTCATGAACATAGATATAAAATTCCTCAATAAAATGTTAGCAAATCAAATCCAATAATGTATAAAAATAATTATGCACTACTGCCAATTGGGATTGCATTATAGGTATGCAAGGCTGGTTTCACATTTAAAAATCAATTAATGTAATTCACATCAACAGACTAAAAAGCACATGACTTTATTGATATATCCAAAAATTTTATTGACGGAAATCTAACATCGATTTGTGATTAAAACTCTCAGAAAATTAGGAATAAAGGAAACCTTCACAATTTGATAAAGAACATCTATAAAAACCATGGAGTTAACTTACTTAGTGGCAAGAAACTAAATTATTTCCCACAAAGATCAGGAACATATAGCAAGGATGTCACTTCTCCCTACTACTATTCAACATTATACTGCAAGTCCTAACTAAGAAGAGGAAACAAAAGGTATACAGGTTGGGGTGGAAGAAATAAAACTTTTCATTCATATATAACATGATTGCCTATTTAGAAAATCTCAAAGAGGCAAGAAGAACATCTGAAACTAATCAGTTAATAGCACAGTTGCAAGATACAAAGCTAAAATATAAAAACCAATCACTTGCTCATGTACAAGTAACAAACAATTGGAATTTAAAACCAACCCTGGCTGGTGATACAGTGGATAAGGTGTCGGCCTGCGAACCCAAGGGTCACTGGTTGGATCCCTAGTCAGGGCACGTGACTAGGTTGCAGGTCAGGTCTCTGGCCAGGTCCGTAGCTGGAGGCAGGTGAAAGGCAACCATGCATTGGTGTCTCTCTCCCTCTCTGCCTCTCTTCCTCCCCCTCTCTCTAAAAATAATTAATAAAATCTTTAAAAAAATTAAAACACAATGTCACTTACATTAACACCAGAAAAATGAAATGCTTAAGTAGAGCTCTAAAAACATGTACAAGGTCTAGATGAAAAAACTAGTGAAGTGATGAAAGAAATCATAAAAAGACCTAAATAAGTGCAGAAAGTTTCCATATATGTGGATAGGCAGACTTATTAATATCAGGATGTCAGTTTTCCCATTATGATCTGCAGATTAAATAGAATCTCAGCCCAAATCCAGAAAGTTATTTTGTGAATACCAACTAATTCTAAAGTTTATATGGAAAGATAAAAGACTCAAAATAGTCAACACAATATAGATGAACAAAGCCAGAAGATTGACACTACTCAACTTTAAAATCTATAAAACTATAGAAATAGGACAATGAAGTATTGCTGAAATAGCAGACTTAGAGATACAAGTGTCACATTCGCCCAGAAATGGAACCACACAAATATAGTCAACACTGGTATTTGACAAAGAAACAAAGGTAATTCAATGGAAAATTATAACCTTTTCAATACATAGCATCAGAATGACTGGACACCCACATGTTAAAAATTTAATCATAGACCTAAATGTAAAACAAAACTAAAAGTTTTCAAATATAACATAGGAGAAAATCTAGGTTACTTTAGTGGTGACTTTTTAGATACAACACCAAAAGCGCAATCTATTAAAGAAAAAATTAAGAAGTTACATTTCACTGAAATTAGAAATGTCTTCTCTACAAGAGACACAGGAAACAGAATGGGAAGACAAACCACAGATTGGGAGAAGAATCTTTGCAAAATTCATTTCTGATCAAAAACTGGTTTCCAAAATATACAAAGAACTTTTAAACTACAGAGTAAGGAAATCAGGCAATCCAGTTAAGAAGTGAGCTGAAGAACTTAACAGATATTTCACCAGAAAAGATCTATTGATGGCAAAGAAGCACAGGAAAGATGACTACGTATCATACAGGTCATTAAGGAATTGCAAACTAAAACCACAATGAGATACCATTATATTTGAATCCAAAAATCTACAACACTGGCAATACCAAATGTTAGTGAGAATGTGGAGCCACAGGTGCTCTCATTCATTGTGGCAAGAATGCAAAATGGGACAGCCACTTTGGAAAGCAGTTAGGTGGTTTCTTACAAAGCTAAACGTACTCTGCAATACTGAGGGGAACACTTTGTGGAGTATATGATTGGCCACTATGCTGTATACTTGAAATTTAGCACAGAATAATTTTGAATATAAAATGTAATTGGAAAAAAAGAAAACCTAAATGTGGAAAGTGGTATAAAATAATAATAGCAGACATGTAGGACTCAACTATTTGCCTTCAAGGGCATTTACTGTTTGCACTACTAATTTTGGTGTAAATTTTATCTCATCCTGTATTGTTACTGAGGTATTTACTGTGATCCTTATTTCTTTGACAGAGGGACTTAAATTCTTAGGAAGTTGTAATTTCGCAAAATTCTTTTGTTGTGGTATTCAGCAACGTTGTTTAAAACATATTATGTAGTCAATAAACATACATTGTGTGAAAGAAAAGCAGAAACAGAAACCAAAACATGCTCTTACTGGATGATCCAACATTCCTTGGTATTTACCTAAAGGAGTTGAAAACATATTTATATAAAAATGTGCACACAAGTATTTATAGCAGCTTTACCCATAATTACCATAATTTAGAAGCAACTATAATGTCCTTCAAGGTAGATTGATAAATAAATGGTGGTCCATTCAGACAGTGGAATATTACTCAGTGCCAAAAAGGAATGGGCTATCAAGCCAAGAAAGTGTGTAAGGGAACATTAAGTGCATATTATTCATTGAAAGAAACCTGTCTAAAAAGGCTACATACTATATAATGCTAATTCTAGAACATTCTAGAAAAGGCAAAACTGTGACAACAGAACATCAGTGGTTGCCAGGTGCTCAAGGCAAGGAGGGATAAGTAGGGGGAGCACAGATGATTTTTAGGGCAGTGAATTTATTCAAAACGCAGAATGTACACTAACAAGACTGATCCCTATTCTAAACTATAGGCTTTATTTAAGAGTGCATTGATATTACCTCATCAATCATAACAAATGTGCCACACAGTAGTGCAAGATGTTAATAATAGAATAATAGGGTAAACGTGTGTGTATAGGTGGGAATAAAGGTATGTGGGAACACCCTGGATTTTCCACTCAATTTTTCTGTAAACCCAAAATTGCCATAAAGTACTAATTTCAAAAATGAATTAAAGGATAATGATAAAACTTACAGGATCAAAAAAGACAGGTGGTTCTTGGGAAATACTAATAATATCGAAAAACCTCCAGTGAGAATGATAAAGCAAAAAGAAGATAGAAATGATCTAAAGAATTTATCATGGGATATAACCATAGCTACACCAGAGGGTGAAAAAAGACAATCAGAATACTGTGAATAACCATATGACAATAAATTTGAAATTTTAATTAAATGGATAAATTCCTAACTTAGAAACTGAAGAATAGAAAGTTTGAATAATTCTGTGGTGATTAAATAACTGGAAAGAGCAGTTAAATATCTTCTCCTAGCTTTGGCTGATGGCTCGGTGGATAGGCACCGGCCTGTGAACCCAAAGCTTGCTGGTTTGCTTCCCAGCCAGGGCACATAACCTGGTTGCAAGCCAGGTGTCCAGCCAGGTCTGTGGCTGGAGGCAGGTGAAAAGCAACCATGTTTCCCTCTTTGCCTCTCTGCTTTTCCCTCTCTTTAAAAATAATAAATAAAACCTTTTAAAAACTTTAAAACAATAAACTCAGAGGTTTTATGTTTAAGTTACACCCAACTTTCAAGAAATTAACCAGTCTGATTCTAGACAGTTTCAGAGAGAGGAAAGATAATAAAGATATCATTCTTAATTCATTCTAGGACAGAGGCCTATGTCAGTAAAAGACACTATAGTACAGAGAAAGGACAATTCCAAGACATTATCTACATAGAAACCCCCAAATAATCTACAGATTAGTTATGAGAAATGAGGCATTTGCGTAATGATTTGATGTAATCAGAACAAATATTAACTATTTCCATACATAAGTAACAAATTAAAAATGTAATTTAAAAAATTCTATGTACATAGCAGCAAAAACTTGATAAGGAACCTAATGAAAATTTAAACAAAAGACTTTTGCAAAACTTTTATTATGAAAATTATTAAATTTTATGATAGGAGGCCACAATAAATGGATTCACTGTGATAGTGGACCGGGAACAATTCTGTTGAAATACCAGTTCTCCTAGTCTGTATTCAGTTTTAATAAAAACCTCCACAGTACCCCCTGAAACTGAAATTGATTGTAGAATTGATGTGAAAGAACAGAGGACTAAGTAGGAGCAAGATGCAAAAAGAAGAAAGAAACTGCTGCAGACATCAGATGTACCACAGGTGAAACTCAAAACATGAGAAAGCAGCAGCCAGGACAGACTAATCTTCCATTTGTGTGAAGTTCTAGAAAACGTGGAACAGTAGCAACTGCTAGCACATTGGTACTTCATATGTTCCCCAAAACACAGAAGAACCTGATGTTCATTCTGAGTGGTCATAATCCTAACATTATAAGCCATTGTTAATGTAACCATTATGTTACCAAATGTTTATCAAGCATTTGCTTTGCACCAGACATGTTCTAAATGCTTTTTATATAACTCATATAATCTATCACAGGGTGTCTCACTACCTTGTTTCATAGGTGAACAAAGTCATTGGCATTTGTTTTCTAATAAACTGGTGTCTTTCCTGTGTACTTAATGTACAGCTGTTACAAAATTTTCTTCTGTAGTTCATTAAGAGCAAAAGCATGCGTTAAAAGTGTTAGTTAAACATGGTAGGAGTATATGATGAAAAATAGAGATAATTTATGTCTAGAGCAGAGCCTGACAGAGAGAACATTGAATACATACCCATTTACTGGTTGAATTAGTGGCATAATTCATTGGCAATAGCTCTGAAAGCCAAAGGACCAAATAGTGACCCTGTGAAAGGTGGTATGTGTGTGTAGCTAGCAGTGGTATATGAGAGAGAGAGAGAAAGGAGAAAGAGAGGAGAAAACTGACTAGAAAGTGGAAAATGAGTGTGTGTGTGCTGAGAAGTTCATCCTCTATGTCATATGTTACCTTCATGTCACTTGTCAGCCTCTCCTGGGGGCCCTGCCCCAGGCTCTCCCATCTATGTCCTCACAGGTCACAAACTTCTCATATGTGCAATAGTATTTGTTACAGCCATAATGTTATCTTACTGATTTTCTGGTCTGCATCCCAGAGTTGTGTGAAAGGAGGGGCTTGATACACAGTAGGTGCACAGTGAATGAGCACAGTCATGACCAGAGCCTTTTCTATGCACTGTCCTCCCCAACACCACACAGATTTATGTAACTACACATTTTTCCTGGAGATTGAGAGTTGAAGGGGACTGAACTGATGCAGCAGAGAGATGAAAATCAAGTGACAGGCATGGTTCCTGATGCTACTGATGATCAAGAGACAGCACTCAAGGGAATGTACCTGACCTTACCATTCCTTTCCTCTGCCTTCACTGTCATCAGTGTTCTTGCACAACTCTGCATTCTTCTGCTTCTGAATGCATATTTTGCCCAAATAACAAAAAAGAATAGTGTAACCACAGAAGAGGTTGTCATGGGATCCAGCCTGTGAGGAGAGGGCACAGTGCGACAGGACACACAGGAAAGCTGACCCCATCTAGCTCTTCAGCACAGCTTTGGTTTCTCTCACACTCAGCTTTCTTTGTCTTCTCTGTGAGGTTTAGTGGCAACACTCATAATGACCAGAGTGATAGTAGGATCTTTCAGCACAGTATAGTGTTCATGCTGCCACATGAGGGCTCTGCCTAGAGCCCTGTAACATATCAACTCATTTAACCTTCCACAGGATAGGTACTCTCATTTTTTCTTCTCCTGCACATAAGGAAACTGAGCCACAGATAGGCTAAATAATGTGGACAGGGGCACCTGGAAAAACTGGGATTTGAACCTGATAGTCTGGCTGTAGAACTGTTGGCTTGACGACACTTCTGTTATGACACAAGACAAGCTTCCTTAAAAAAAAAAGTCTCATCTATTTAAAGTTGGACATTTGTCACCATACATGTTATTAATTGATGTTTTTGAACTCTAGAAAATGGATATCAGGAGAGAAAAGTAAAGGGGCAAAAATCAATTTTTCTTAAATGTAAACACATAGATCTACAAAGATACAAACTTTCTGAGAGGCTAAAGGTGTTTTGATTATTTTTACCTTTATTCTCCAAATTTCCTATTGCTTGTTGTATTGTAGAGGACTGCTTTCTTTCCAAGTGAATGAAAATGCCATCTATTTAAAGAACCAAAAGGAAAGTTGAGTTTTCTGTTCAGTATACTTTTATCTGAGACTTTTGATACAAAATCCACAAACTAGGAAGTCTTGTGAAGAGAAAGAACTGATGGCCCGATGACTGTCCTTTGGGATTTACTTTTAAGGTACAGATGAGAAGCTTCGGGTGGGCTGGCCCATACACAGGATTGTTCATGTGAACATCTGTATTCCTATATGTAGGGCATCATTCACAGGTTTAACTGTGGGCCATGCTGTGTGTCTTGCAGGACCACTAGCATTGGGTAATGTTGCTTCCAGAGTTCAGGCTATGTATGGTTTGAGAGAATAAAGTAGAAACCAATAATCTGATACCTTTAAGCCTTTTCACTTTATCAAATCCACTGTACCAAACCTGTCATTAATGAGTACCTACTCTGACAGGTAGCTGGAGGCTTGCTTATGCTGTATTTTATCTTACACCATTCCCATAGTGACTATGATTTTGTTTCCATCTTACAGGTGATCAAAGTCAAACTTAGTGGGATTAAAACATTTCTTCAGTATTGCACCTAGTCAATGGCAGAGCCAGAATTCTGATTCTTACCCTCAAGTCTTCAGTAATCCGTCATTTCCCCAGAACTATGGAAACATTGTAGTTTCTATGTCCCTTACTGCCTGGCAGTAAGACCATCACAGCTCATGGAACTAAATGGGGAGAAAAATTGCACATTTTTTTGAGGAAACAGTAAGTGGAGAAATTGTCAGAAGTCAAAGAGTTGGGTCAGGTTTACTTTTCAATACATTTTTGTTGTTATTCTCTCAGTTTTTAAAAGTAAAATTATTTTTAACACAAACATTTTATTTATAATGACCAAGTCATGATTGGTTAGGAAATAAGAAGAAAAGGTCAAGTTTGAGGCAAAAGAAGTAAGATCATATGTTAAGAGGCTATAAAACTGAAAACTTTAAGAAAAGGTGGGTATCAGTTGTGATTGGATTTATTTTGTTTTAAGCAGAAGAGGTCGAATTACTGTTCTGGGCACTGGACAAAGATTAATACATGTGGTGGACAAAGATTAATACATGTGTAAACACCAGGTATATGTCTAGCCTCTTAGTATACCAAGCATGGGTTTCAGGGTTGTTGTTGTTGTTTTGGTTACTTTCCTGAACACTGGTCTTGTGGAAGGAAGTGCTGAAGAAAGATTAGGAGGTAAATCTAAAGTGACTGAAATGATGCATTCGAGCCTGGGAGTTTTTCCATTTTGGGTGTGTGCCCCTGTTCCTAACACGGTGTGGAAAGGATGAGGAGTGGGACAGTGTATTGCTTTCATTTGCTGCCATCCAGGACAGAGTGGGAAGAGTGGATACTTCTCAGTGCTGCAGGGACTGGGGACCAGACCCTTGCCCATTGCCTGTGCAGGTCTCTGTTTCAATTTTGTAGTTGCCCTTTGTTTTTGCTATCAAAATTTGATTGCATTTCTCAGGAATTTTTAGAACAAGCCTGTCAAATTTTTACAAAAACCTGACTGTGATTAAAATAGAACAGAGAGTTGCCTTTTTGAAAAGAGTTAGTTTGATCATTAAATTAACTCCTTTATTTTACGGATGTTTCTACAGATATTAAATCATTTGCCCAAGGTTACTGTTTATGCTGAATTTTTTCCCAAACAGAAGTTGCTGGTAGTGCGAGAGCTGTCAAAAAGTAAAAGTATTGTGGCTACATCTTAACCTCTCTTTTCTCATTGCTGACTCTACGTTTCACTTATGGATCAGGGGAACTCATCCCAGATCTATGGGAGAGGTCAGTTGAGTAGTTGATGACTGATTTCCATCTCATTGGCTATTAACTAATCAGAGGAAGAAATTTTGCGTAAAAATACCAAATGGATCAATCAAATGGAATCTTTTTTTTTTTTTTTCCTTAAGAGTAACTTGTAATTAGAAAACTTGTAACGAAAATATATTTCTTAAAGCACCTGAGCTGACACTTGGAGTAATAGTGAATGTCTATGGGAGACTTAAGCTTGAACAACTTCTTTATGCTTTAACTTAAACTCATTGTAATGAATAAAAAAAAGAATCCCATAATTTGTGACGTTGACTGCAAATTTTGGAAGTGAGTTTTAAATAATTTTATTTGTGAGATTATGTGATTATTTTTTATTTTTTAAATTTAATTTTATTGTTGTTGTATTACATCCATCCTCTTTTTACTCCCATTTGTCCCATTCCCCATCTACCCACTCCCCCCCACCCCAAGGTCAATCCCATTTGTTGTCCATGTCCATGGTTTTTCCATGCTAGTTCCTTGACTAAACCACTCCACTTCTTTGCCTCCTCCTCCCCCCTCCCCCCTCCCCCCTGCCCACTGAAGGTCTATTCCTTGTATTCATGTATCTGGTTCTGTTTTTGCATGTTTGTTTGTTTTGTTCATTATTGTCCTGTAATGGGTGAGGTCATACGGTATTTGTCTTTCACTGAGTGGCTTGTTTCACTAAGCATAATATTTCCCAGTTCCATCCATGTTGTTGCAAAGCGTAGGAGTTCTTTCTTTCTGCTGTGTAGTATTCCATTGTGTAAATATACCAAAGCCTTTTGATCCGGTCATCCACTGATGGGCACTTACGCTGTTTCCAGCACTTGGCTATTATAAATAGCGCTGCTATAAACATAGGGATACCTAGGTTCTTCTGAATTGGTGTTTCAGGGTTCTTTGGGTACAGTCTTGGTAAGGAATTGCTGCATCAAAAGACAGTTCCATTTTTATTTTTTTAGGTAAAATCCATACTGTTTTCCATAGTGGCTACACCAGCCTGCTTTCCCACCAACAGTGCACCAGGGTTCCCTTTTCCTCCCATCCTCGCCAACACTGGTTGTTTGTTGATTTGGTGAAAATGACTGTTCTGATATGTGTGAGGTGGTATCTTACTGTGGTTTTAATTTGCATCTCTCTGATGACTAGTGATGTTGAGCATTCTTTCATATGCCTCTGGGCCCTTTGTATATCTTCCTCAGTGAGTTGTCTGTTCAGGTCCTTTGCCCATTTTTGAATTGGGCTGTCTGTCTCCCTGGTGTTGAGTCGCATTAGTTCTTTATATATTTTGGAGATCAGACCCTTGTCTGAGGTA